>PVJS01034910.1:0-21292 GCA_004027185.1 Glis glis
TTTTTAAAAAGAACCTATTGAAACATCCCTGCTTTAAATGTGTACCATTCCAAGCTGGGCATGGTGGCAAACGCTTGTAATCCCAGTATTTGGGAAGCTGAGACAGGAGGATCTGAGGTTCAAGGACAGCCTCAAGTAGTGAGACTCTCATCAACCTAGTGAGACCCTGTTTCAAAATAAAAATAAAATAGGGCTGGGGATGTAGTTCGGAGGTAGAATGCCCCTGGGTTCTACCTTAGTGCCACACACACACACACACACACACACACACACACACACACATAAATAAATGAATGAATGAATGAATAAGTACCATATGTACAAAGAGAAGAAATGTCTAAATTGTTAGAGAATACACTCATTTGGTCCACATATGGTAACAGTGGCCATTTATACTTGGGGGAGTCACATGATGCAGAAATGATAGGCCATGTCAAATTAGATGTTAGATTGGAATACTTATATTTTGAACACTAATATGCTTTGAATACTATGTAATACTTAAAATAAGAGAGTTATTTTGAACACTTAGAAAGTTACTACTTAATTTCCCTGTCTTATCTTTATCCACAGGTATTCTTTGTCCCTGTCTTCAAACCTGGGCAGTTGCTAGATGAATATTTAAATTACTACATTATAATGTTGCTATATAGCAAAGAAAGGTCTAATTTTTAAAAAATAATCAGAACATGTCATGACTTTCCTCAGGAGAGTGATACAAGTGCTATCTGTATTCTTTATTTGAATCATGGCATGCCTTTAAACATAGTAATATTTTTAAACTAAGTGTATTTTATAGTGTATATCTGCTTTTATTTTGAGTTACTGAATTAAATGAAGTTGTAACAATAGCATGTTGACTAGTTTTTAATAACAAGGGATATTATGATACTTTTACTAAAGTAGCCTTTGATAGTACAGCCAGTGAAGGGCTGGCCTTTTTCATTTGAATGACCTGAGATTCAAAGGTTGGCTATGATCACAGGCAGCTTCACCTGGAGTTCCGTTGAGGCCAGCCTCCTTTGTTGATACCGTTAACAGCTTCATCACAGCTATTCAGTTGTCTGTGACAAATGTGTGGGTGGCCTCGATTAAAATTTATTTAAGTACATCATGCATAGTGCAATCACAAGCTTACAGCATAATTAGTTGACAGTTGAGAGCAGTTAAAGGCAGTCAATATAAGAATAAGAACTAATGCTAGGTGTGGTGGCACATGCCTGTAATCCTAGTACTTGGGGGGCTGGGACAGGAGGATCACAGCTTTGAGGTCAGCCCCAGAAACTTAACAAGACCCTCAGCAACTTAGTGAGACTCTGTTTCAAAAACAAATAAAAATAAAAAGGGATGGGGGATTTAGCTCCAAGGTAGAATGTCCGTAGGTTCACTCCTCAATACAAAAAAGGAAGGAAGGAAGGAAGGAAGGAAGGAAGGAAGGAAGGAAGGAAGGAAGGAAGGCAAACAAATAACAAAACCTAAAATTACATTTTACTAACTAAATCAATGCTCTATGACATTGTAAGAAAATATCTGCCCAGGGTTAAGGCCAAACAAATCTAGAAATAATTTACCCCTTTTATTAATATACTGAAAAATTCCATTTTGAACCCATCAATCTTCATTGATTACAAATATAACACTTTCATTGCATGAGCCATGGCATGAAAAAATTTAGGAAGATCATTCTATTGAAGATAACAGGAGCACTAACGCCTCATTTTTGGTGTAACTTTATTTCTTCTCCCAAACATTTCCACCGTGTCTTCTGAAATCCATTTTTCATGGTAAATAAATCCCTAAGACCATAGTCAATTTGCAACATGTTTCCCAAACCTTTTTGCCGTAATTGAGTCATAGCTACCATAACAGACAGAATCATGAGGCCACGAGAGTCCTTGTTATAATTCCTGAAATCTGTGAGTATGTTACCTTACAGGGCAAAAGGGATTTTGCAGATGTAATGGTGTTAAGGACCTTGAAATGTGGCGACTACCTTACGTATCCAGATTGGTCCAATAGAATCACCTGGGCCCTCAAAAGTGAGAAGATGTGGAGATGAAAGCAGAGGGCGGCCAGAGCCATGCAGTGCGAGGAAAGCTGGGCCTACTACCTCCTGTTTGAAGATGGAGGAGAGGCCATGACCAGGGAATGTGGGGCACCTCTAGAAGCTGGGGAAGAAGAGGAATGGGGTTCTCCCCCTAGAGCTTCCCAGAGGAATGCAGTCCTGTTGATGTCCTAATTTCACCCTGTAAGACTCGTTCCACACTGTTCACCTACAGAACTATGAGATAAAAAAAAGTTATGTTGTTTAAGCCACTAAGTTTGTTACAACAGCCACAGAAAACTAATACAGATGCCAAGAGAAGAGTGCTTCCTGTATCTTTTTGTTCTTTCAAGGGGTGGCTCCATTGTCCCCCACACTCTCTATTCCAGAAGGCAATATTAATATTACGCTCTACGCCCATACAAGTTCCTAACTGCAATACTGTGACCCTTTCTTATCAAGACTTATGCCACCCACCCAAACAATCCTTTAAGCATCTTTGCCGCTACCCACAGACATCTACATGGTCCTCACAACTGTTACTTCACGGGGCTCTTCCACATGCTAAATCCTCCCATATGCTAGAAAATGACTGTCCAGTGCCGTTCCACAGTCTAACAGCTATGCTTATCTCTGTCTTCCCCATTCTTAAACCGAGGCTTCTGATTAGTGCTAGAGAAAGCCAAGGATAGTGACTATTAGAGGATGGGAGAGTAAAGGGAGGAATGGAGGGGAAACATTGTTCAATGGGTACTACATTACAAATCGGAGGAAGAAGTTCTGCTGTGCTATGGCACTGTAAGTGGATGGCAGATAACAGCAATGTAGCGTCTATTTCGAAAAAGCTAGAAGAAAGGATTTTGAATGTTCGTGTTACACTCAAAACAAAAGAATAATAAATATTTGAGGATAAATGATAAATGTAATTAATTGATAGCATATAACATGATAAATGTTATATATAAATGGATATATAAGAATACCCTTATATATCCATATATATCCTTACACTAATTTGAACATTGCACAATATTTACATTTATCAAAACAATACATGATGCCCCATGAATATGCACAATTTTTGTGTTTTTTATGAATCAGTTAAAATAACTTTTAAAAAGAAATAGTAAATGTACCTGCATTCACCAGGGGGGCAAAATTACTGTCAGTAAATAATGTTTTAATTTTAAAAAATATATAAAACAATCTCTAACAGTAAGTGATTTTAGCTAGCTCTCAAAATTAACAAGCAATTTATATTTCCATAGTTATGTCCTTTTATAATCCCTCTGAGCAGCTACTTAGTCAAGCACCCTAACCTACAGACTGTCTGATCACAATCATAGATAACTTCATACCTTATGTTTAATGTACAACATAGGTTCCCACCATTTGCTTAAAAAAAAATCAATGTTTTCTGTATGCTAGCACCTGAGCCTGGTACTGGAAACAGTAATAAAACCAAGCACTAAACCCTCTAGAATACAGACTGAAGTCTTTTATATAAGGGACTTTATACTTGGGTACTTGTTTTCCTCTAAAATTTTGTTCTTATAGTCTGTGTACTAGCCATCTAAACTACTTGCAGGTTTCTAAATATCTGCTTTTGGGGGAACATCAACATGTTTAGGATAATTATACCCATATAATATAAAAAACTCAGACCTACATTATCACCCCCAGAAATCCTGATTTAATTCCTCCGCCTACCCTAGTATCCATTACTTTCCCTTTCTGTGTCCAACTATGGAGTCCTATGAATTCTTTTAGATCAATTACCACCCTGTATTATAATTTCCCTACTGGCTTGTGAGATTTCCTTGAGGAAACTGTCCAAGTGACATTTATCCTTAAATCCCTGTATAAAAATATCTGGCACAGAATTACATGCTCAATTACTGTTAGGTTGTTTGAATAAATGCCTCCCTTCTAGAAACAAATTGTTTTCTTATCTCCTTTCTTGCATGATCTTTGCTTATTATGGATCCAAAACAACTCACAAAACATAGCTGTGGATAGATATGTTGATTTGAAACTAGACAGACTGTACAAATTATTATGCTATATTGTGCATGCTTTTTTGGGCCTGTCTATATATCAACATTATGGCTCTATTTTTCTTTATTTTGATAGTCATTGGCTTTAGTAAAATTGATTAAATTGCTAAGACAACTAAAGGAAGAATGGATATGTTCTTAATTTCCCCAGCTATTCAATGAGGATAATATAGTTTTACAACTTATGGTAGATTCTTGCTAGGATTAATATATTGTTTTAGATTTCAGATGATTATAAACTAACTTAGTAACTAATGGTAGTTATTAAAAATAAAATCAAAGATTGAAAAATTATAGAGATGACTTATTTTATTCCCAAAGACCTTGTTAATGACAGCACGCCATCTGCAGGCAATGTGAAGAACATGATGGATCGCAATCATCTTTTACTAAAGGCTTCCTTTTTCCAACATGACTGATTTTTTAATGCATTAAAGGAATTCTCTTGAAAATGTGGTGTTCCTTATGAAATTTCAAGACTGAGTTCTTCAGTTTTATCAAACAATTGACTTCACAGTAGTTTTAAATAGTTTAATTGAATGTCTAGCCCTGATTTGGGAGCAGAAGCTTTCTTTTTGCTACACAAGATACGAAGATATATTAGTCTAGTTTATCATAATTCCATAAGACTCAATATAATTTTTTGCAACTTTGTACAACTGAGTTGTGTAAATTTATTAAAAGTAGAAAAGGGGGAAGAAAATGACCATTATATTAGGTAGTCCTAATGTTATAACAGAATGCAGGTAGTTTCTAAATTTTTATTACTTTGCATAGATCCAGCTAACTTCAAAATGAACTATATATTAAAGAATAAAGTTTCTCACATTATTTTGAGAGTTTTCTGTGGTCTTAAATGTGTGTTTAATATAGTACACAATCTAATAAAATACTAAAAAGCGAGTAATATAATTTTCTTCCATGAAGTGGCATTCAGCAACCAAACCAACCAGAAAACCTGAGGCATGATGACATTGTCAATGACCCCAAAGAAATCGTGTCTATGGTTCAAGAAATGTGTAATGTTGGAGTTTAACCCTATTGAGAATGTTGGTCACTAACACTGGATTTCCATTATCTCTGTTTTAACAGCTGGAATTTCTGCCTGCATAGGGTGGTTTAAATTTACAAGGCATCACTGGTATTAACATGTGGGCTGTACTTTTTGTTTCAGCATAATATGGGGAAATTTTTCAATGGATCCTCCTGTGTTTAAAAATAAGCAGGACATCCAGTTTATTAATGTAGTCAATACATGTGTGAATCAGAAAAATATCTCGAGTATAAATGGTAGGTCTTTCCAGGGAAGCTTTCTTCTTCAGGCCTTGAGGGGGGCCCTTAGAACCCAGCAAGCCTGCTGTAAGCCATTTTTAATAGGTATAAGTCATTGTATGTTAGGTGTTACATGTGATGCCAATTAAATAAAATGATTTCCATTGATAAATTAGCTTTATGAACTAATACTATTATACTTGCCTTCAGCACAACTGGGATATTCTGAAAGATGTCAGAAGAAACATAAAATACCAAAAGTACAGAAAAAAATCAAATAAGTAATATATACATGTGTGTGTGTGTGTGTGTGTTTAGAGAAAAAAGCAGTAGAATATACAAGATTCATTACACATTTCCATCAACAGTGGAAAATCATCAAAGGTGCAGTTTTCATTCATGAAAGTCTAGAATAAATAACTATAATATGCATTTTAATTCTGTACATAATGGCTATTTAATAATGTGTATTACAAATTAATTTTGACTATGAATCACTTTGCATTTGTTTTTTCCTTCTGCCAAGCAGTAAAATATTTACTAAAAAAATTTTTGAAATCATTTCCAAGAAATGGATAAAAAAGCAGAAAAAAATACAAAAAGGGACTGAAGTTGTATGTAAATATTTTGACTTTAATACAAATACTTTTGCATTTTAATTGCGTTCATTTTATGTTGTTCTTTAAAAAAGTTACATTTATATAATACTTGAAATTTAGGAAGCACATTTGTGCTTACTATTGTGTGTCGTCCTGAAAATAAACCTGTAAATTAAGATAGGATTGAATAATAATGTTCATAAATGTAATTTTCTCTTATAAGTGAGGAATAAGAGACAGGGTGAGGCTTTGCAATTCTCAAACAGTGGGTTATAACTTCTAGATTAGTATTTATTTGCACAGATATATGCACTCTACCTATCTCTGAAAATGGAGAGGGGTGTATCTGATAACTCTGCCTTTGGAATATGGATGCCAAGGTGTCCTTCAAACTTTATTATGTTTTACTGAAGCCTGTTTTTACTTGCAAACAGCATTGTCCTACCTCTTCTTTATCTCCTTCTCAAATACAGTCATGTCAGTTTCACAAAAGCCCTTCAGTGCTTCTTTTATCAAATAAAGGCTAACTTCTAGAATGGCAGCCAGGCTCTTCACAGTTTGATCTCAGGCTTTAACCCTCATGACTCCTAACACAACCCAGTTGATGTTCCTTAAAAGTTCTATGCATTGTGATTGTATTTACGAAAAATAACAAAAACTTAAGAAACCTACTATGTTCCAAGCATTTAGTCATTATTGAATTTAGGAAGCATACGTGTGCTTTTCCTTTTAAGTCCCATACAAATCATGTAAAGTAGCCTCTGTATTTGATAATATAACAAGTAGAAAAGTCAAAGTGAAGAGCTAACTGCAACATAGAGTACAGTACAATTTTCTCATTAATCAATATATTAATCATATTTTATAGCTAATCACTACATTTTAATAGTTGACACATGTTAGGCAAATACTTCAATGGCAGAAATAAAGCAAGGTCTTGAAAATAAATGCCCTGTCTGAAACCTTAACCCCCAGAATTTGTGAGCAGTTTTACACAATTGCATCTGAGTAGTTTGTTACACAGCGATAGATACATGGAACATGAGGTACACAGAAGCAATATGCCTTAGAGCTAGCCATTATTATTAACACAATTATTAATAATGAACCAAAGGGAGTGTTATTTATTGACTAATACAATAAGAAAAATAGAAATGTGTATATAATAATGTAAGTGAAAGAGTGTTGAAAAGGATGTTTTCATAAATTTCTAATTGGAGTGCAAAATGGTATAACCTTAAGGAAACAACTTAGTGACAATACCCAAGGTCGTAAAAGCATTATCGCCTAAATAAAATAGCACATTACCATTTCACTGGTAAGGGTAATAAAAATAAAATATATATTTATATTACATATTTACATATATATTTATGTCAACACACATAGGTGTAAGAAATCAGGTAAGCATATATGCATTTCCAGCACATTAATTAATGCAATGATTTTAGACATTAATTTGCCTATCAACTTAAAATTTATTCTACAAGAAAATGTTCAATGCTTTCACTGTTACATTTTTTGTAATAGGAATAAATCCAACATAAATGTCTGCTAATACAGATTGAGAGATAAGTTACAGTAAGTCATAAAATGGAATATATAGCCTTTATTTTATCTTTTCAAAAGTCACCAAGAAAAAGAATAATATCTTTGGGCAGAGTTTGGGAATAGAATTCAGAAGAATGGCTTGTGAAAATATTGCTATTCATTTCATATCTTTATGAGTCTTTATGAATGGATTTTTGCATTGTACCTATATTGAATTTTTAAATATATAATTTTAAGTATGTTAATTATTTTCACCAGTTACTTCTTGTAAAAAGGATTTCATCAGAAAAATGGCCCATTTATACTATTTACAATTGCACACAAATAAAAGGAAAATATCTTGTATATTAAAAATAGAAGTGCATATTTAAACACAACACAATACAAATTCTTAGTTGCACAGTGGCCTGATTCTGTGAAATAGTGTCACATTAATACTGACCGCACAGGTTTGTTGTGGGAATTGAATGAGATGATATGTGTAAAAAATGCCTTGCTCAAAGTAAACAACTAAAAACCAAATGATTATCATTATTGGAGAAGAAAGGACATTAAAAGTAAAAATTAATATTATTTAGGGTGGTGTTTTGGAATGAATATAGTCACAAAAGGAACTGAGTGTTTCATCTAGTGATATTTCTCTGCATGTCGCCAGTGAATCAACTCTAGGAGCGATACCTGGGACACATCTGTTTACAACATTGACTCTTGCCCCCACCTCAGGTTTACTGACCCTAAATTCTTGCTATCTCAATTTCTGAGCAGCTCCCAACTAAGAGTTCTACAATAAAGTCAAATGGTTACAGTCCTAATAATTCTTCCCAATTACCTAAGAATCCTCTCTTAAATTAATAATTAGAGAAACCTTTGTACTCTGGATGTTCACAAATATATCTATTCCATAAAATCATATCTCTTAATACCTTTGAATTATAAGTCCTTTCTCGTTTTCCAGAAAACATTATCTAGAATATTGACAAATCCTAAATTTTTAACCTGAAGGATTAAACAAGACTTTTAGAGGTTTTGAATACTAAATACTTAAACTATAAGTAAGGATACAAGACAAAGACAATAATTTCAGAAGGCTAAAGGATACAACAAATAAGAAATATTGATTTTATTTGGGAATATACTTCTTGTCTTTTAAATCTGTAGTTATTATCAAAGCTAGATATAAAAATAATTAAATGTTTCACTAATCAATTATATTAAGATCCCAGTCTAACTTCATATTTGGAGGAATATTAAATTTTAATTGAATATTCCAGGAATTTTATATTTCTATACTTAATATTTTTATTTACAATACTAATCTATGAAGAAATTTATTAGAAGCTGGGAGCAGTGGCACATGCCTGTAATCCCAATATTTGGGAGGCTGAGACAGGAAATTAGCAGGTTTGAGACGAGCCTCAGCAATTTAGTGGGATCCTGAGCAACTTAACAAGACTTTTCTTCAAAATAAAACATAAAAAGGACTGGAGGTGTAGCTTGATGGTAGAATGCCCCTGGGTTCAATCCCCACTACCCAAAAACAATTGTTAAAAAAGAAATTTATTAGAATATATGTTTTTATATGCACATATGTAGAATTTAAAATTCTAACAATACATTTGAGAAACTTTCATTTTTCTTTTAAGTGAACACTAAAATAACCTGGAATCAACTATTCCCTATTTCTAATAAATAGCTAATACTTAACAAAAAACTGCAAATTGACTTACTAGAAAACAATTAAATTGATCTTATATGAAAAATGTTAGATACTATTGATATATTATGTAGGATTAAATTATTTTGTTCAGGGGCTAGACTATCCATACTAATTAAATAATTTTGAAATGCAACATTAAGATAATGTTTTGTGTGTGTGTGTGTGTGTGTGTGTGTGTGTGTGTGTTTGCAGAGCTGGGGATTGAATCCAGGGGCATTCTACTTCCAAGCTACAGTTCCAGCCCTATTTTATTTTTTATTTGGAAACAGGGTCTTGCTAAATTGCTGACAGCCTCAGTAAGTTGCTGAGGCTGGCTTTGAACCTGCGATCCTCCTGTCTCAGAACTGGGATCATAGGCATACAACACCATGCCCAGCTTAAAATAATGTTTAAATGCATTAATATTCACTATGCAATCTCAGAGTGAACTTTAGTGGAGTAAATTAGGACTCATCCAATATATTTTTAATTTACCAATACATAAACATAGCAAAACTGAGTAGCATCTTACCTAGTTTTGTTTTTAATATTAACCACAGGTTTCCTGCCATTAAAAAAATGAAATTGCTTTCTATGCAATTTTAAGGAAAATGTGCGCAATTAACGAAATTTACTTTTGTCTTTTCTGATGCCAATTATCATTTTGTTATACGTTTTGATGGAATTGTCTTCCCTGAGAATAGACCACTTATATTTAACACACAGATAATCTTAATAGTATACTCTTGCAAAAAGTTTTTTCATAAACAAGTGTCTATTTAGTCTGTTTGTGTCCATTTAACAAAATAAATGTCAGACTTTAAAAATGTTTTATTATCTTTTGCTTCCCTCTCTTTTACCTTCACTATGGGCTTCTGAAATTGGACACTTTTGTTCATCTCTGTGACCCCTTAGCCAATACATGTAATGATGATTTTGGACAATAATATATCAAATTATCTAGGGTACATATTATGCAAAAGATCCTTGAATAAACTGCCTATAAGCTATGCCCCATTTAATAGTGAGACTGTTGAATTTTTATGTATTCTTCAATATTTTTGCACTAATCCTCACGTGAATAGCCTAAGATATCAGATACTCTAAGTGAGCATAACATATTCAATTATAATTGGTTAGCAATATTATTTGTACATTAGACTTTTATAATATCAGAATCCATGATTAATAACTAATTTAATAACTGTTTATATAGTTTTTTTAATCCTTACCTAAATTCTACTACAATTTTTATACTATAATTCCAGTAAACAAACTTATCTTCATGTATATTTTTATTTGCATACTAATCTTTCAAAATTATTAAGTAAATGATTTTCTTCCTCCTCTGTAAGTTTGTATATTACATTTTTGTGTCTGTTATATTTTATTGTTTTCTTCGTTTATATATGTATGTATTATATTTTCTATGCCTATTATAAGTAAATATATAACATATAACTTTAAAGGTAATTTTATATTGGGAATTTCTTTGTGTTTTACATGGATGTTAAATTATATGCTGATATGTACATACCCTATGATTTACTATTGCTTGTGGTAGTCATAATATCAATGCTATAGTTATCAATATGAAACTTCCAGATTGATTTCTATGTGATACATCTTATTTTTCAAAAGTTAGTCGTTATGTTTTATGATTCTTCTTTTGTGTGTGTGAGTGTTGTATATACATATATATGTATAATACACATACAATACAAATGAATTATAAAGACTGGCCATGATAATAAAATAAAATTGTATCTCATACTATTTTCTCATAAACTAGTAAGAAGACAAAAAGGATGAGGAAGAGAAAATGAGACTAGAAATAGGAATAAGAAAAGATGTTTTACAAAGAGAGTTTAGTCAATGAGGAGATAAGCTTCCTGATTTGGTCTTACATCCCATAACATCTTTCAACCTTCCTTTCATCACTTGTATAAAAAAAGAAAAGAATATTTTTGTGCTTCTATCTCCTATGACTTTTGTGAGAATCAGAGACAGGAATGCATGTAAAAGTCCATTGAGAAACTTCAACAATTAAAAAATATCAATATATGATGCAACCATATATGCTAAGAAAACTGATTTCTAACAAATCCAATGGTTTACAGTCATATATTTTATATTATACCCAATGGTACATATTGCTATTTTTTCTTCAACATTATTTTGTTGTTGTTCTATTGTTAATTTTTAAACCTTGTTCCATAGTATAAACCAATATGGTATAAGAATGCACATTGATACAGATAGTATTTCAAAGCACTATGGATAAATGATGGATTATTCAATAAATGGTGTTTGGACAACTGGATTGCCATCTGGAAAAAAATAAAGTTTGATTACTACCTCATGTCCTATAGCTCTGTAGTCAAATTCCAGATTAATCAACGATTTAACAGAAGGAACAGAATTATAAAAGTAATAGAAAATAGAAAAATATGTAAAAATAATTTTTATATAATCCTGAGTATGGAAAATGCCATTTAAAATAAAACACAAAATCCTGAAGATATGAAAGAATTACTAAATTAAACAACTTTTAACACTATGAAAAAAAATCCCACATCTAAAAAGCCATAGACATTTTTTTCACTCAAAAAGCCACAAATAAAAAAAGAAACAAAGGCTTTTTTTTTCCTTATTCTATAATCAACTCAAACAAATCAATACAAGTTCAAAATTTTAAAGTGAACAAGGGAAAAGAGCAACTCAGAGAGAAGGAAACTCAAAAGGCTCCTAACATGAAAAAATACTGAATCTCAACCATAATTCGTGAAATGCAAATTAAAATCAAATTAAGAAGGAATAAGCATCCTTATTCCACTGACTGTAGTCTCCTATTTAAATGAACCTTAGTGAAGTGGTTGATCTTGGGTTTGGAACCCTAAATTCACAAGATAGGCCCGAAGTAGTTTGGTTTTTTTTCATTCTAGAAAGCAAGAAAGCTTTTAAAACTATTAGGATTGTGTCACAAAGACTTAGATGGCAACTGGAAGAGACTGCTACTGGAGAAAGACAGGAAAACCTGTTCGTCAATGAGGATAAACTACAATAGATTGAAATAATCCTAAAAATCAAAACAACCCTAAGAATATGAACAGTCGAATGGTGGCAATGTTTGCTGGAAATATCCTATAAGGCCACATTTAAAAATATTAAAATCAAACATGGAATTTTTGCATGTTTAATACAATATTTCAATTATTTCAGAGATCAGCACAGACAGTCTTATGATTACACCGTAAGTTCTGACTTTGATTTATTCACCTTGTGATCATCTGTATTTGATTTTGGGAAAACTCTAATTTAATGGGTCAGAAAATCCACCACATATGGCTAGTCAATCCCTACTGACTCTAAATTTATAATTCATATTGAAACAAAAACAGCACTTCATAACAAGCTACTTAAGGAGCTTACCTGGAATCCTTTTACATAAACAAATTACACCATAACCAAAGCAGTTCTGTTTGTAAAAAGGTAAAATAAAATAAAATTTTATTGTAGTTGGCATCATGGTCTAGACAGCACGATTTAAGCTACTTAATAAAATGCCAAGAACTTTAGCATTATGATTGGCCATTTTGAAAAGTTATAGACATGCTATTATCATATAGATAGGTTAGAGCAAATTTTATATAGAAAAAAATTACAGTAGCAGTTAATATGTGTTCAATATAAACAGATATTTAACTTCTGATAGTTTCTGATTTTTATTGTATAAAATAATTGGCACAGCATATCCAATAAGCAATTGGGTTAAACTATGTTTCTTAGATAAAATACATGACATACATATGATAGTTTAAATCTATAATTACATACAATAAAAGTGCTCATATTTTTAATATACAAAATCACCTTGGAGAATGCTAGAAATAATGGTGAATAAACATGTGTACTTTCAAAAATTTAGCTGAAGAATGGAGGCAATTCTGTAGACATTTACACATGGCAAGGAAAGGACCATCTTGGCTCCCAGTTAGCTTTAAGATCTGGATTTTCTCTACTGCCCTGCTTTTCCAATCTACCTTCTCTGGGTTTGACTGCTCTACTGTTATTATGACCACACAGCATGGAGCAAAAATCAAAATTCTTTTTTGAGGACAAAGATGCTTTTTATAAAACCATGAATATCTGGTTTTCATGGGAAGGAAGTCATAGTCCTTTTTTAGAATGCAGTCTTTGGAACAATTCCTCAGTTCTAAATCCCTTGTTCCCTTTTACTTAGGCACATTTGAAAACTACTCAGTCCTATGAGTGTCCCTGTTGCTGACTGAGTCATACACAATCACAAAGGATCACAGTCCTGTGTGGAGAAGAAAGAAAGGAATTGCTGGTAAAAGGAAAAATAAATTCACCATCTGAGCGGTAAGAACTGGACAGCTGCATGGGAAGGACGCTTTCTGTACCAGACGATTTGTCACTCAGCCCTGGCTGAAGCCATACAGCCCTTTGAGTTAATAGTGTCAACAAAGGAAATTTGGGAAAATAAGGTTAATGGGCAAAATCTTTGATAATTATCAGAGGAATCTAGGCCAAAGGCTTCTGGGTTTTTTTTCCCTCAGGGAAAGAAGGAATAGGTAGGTGAAGAAATGTCTGTATACTACATTATGTTCTTCTTGTATAGAGAATACTGTTCCAAAAATTTTTCAAAGATAATAGCAATTGAATAATACTTTCTGATTTTATTATTCCTGAGTCACAGTCAGGTTATGTGTTTAAAATGTGAAACTCTGCTCTGTGACCTGGTCTTGAATGTGAATGTATTTCTTCATGGCTTCCAATTCCTCATTTTATCAAACCACAAAAATTAGCTCATGGTATAAAGGTAGAGAGGACATAATAACATCCTTAATATGTTTTGTTTTCTTGTATTAGTATTCTGGAGGCTCATTTCTCTAGATTGAGAATAGAATAGAACAGAAATATATCAAGTTTAGAATCAGCTAATGCCAATGTTAGTCTCAATACCCTGAATAGGGAAGGGGGGAGTGGGAAGTGACCTGAGGAAAGCCCACCAAGTGTTATGTACATGTATGTCACTATCACTATGAACTACATTATGATGTGAGACTATAAAGCACCAATAAAAGTACAAGAAAAATAATCAGCTATGCAGTATGTCACCTGATCAGTGCTAAATATACACTGGAGCCCAGTACCAAATATACACTTATGTGAGAACATTTTTTTCAATTCAAAGTGAACTTAACTGCTCTGTGCACAGCACTGTGTTAAGTTCTACAAATGATAATTTCTTCAAAGCACTTTACAAGATACAAAATGCTTTTTCATAAATGTTCTCCTCTATTGCTTATCACAGCTCTTTAATATGAATATTTAAATGCATAATTATCTTCCATAGAACATCACAGAAACCGTTTTAAGGATCAATATAAAAGAGTACAATTAGAATAATGAAAGCCTCAATGTGGAAAAAATCCCTAGTATACCTTGTCAGGAGATAACAGTAGAAGATTGGAACCTATTTCTAGCCTTGGTGTGGAGTGGTCTGGGTTGGGAGAAGTGGTGATATTCTGGGATGCTTTTCTGAAGAAAGTAAACAGCAGTTGGCTAAGATTTAAGATTAAGAGTACTTTCTATGTCTCTGGTATTATGTCAAGAAAATTGTTTATGCATGGTCACTACCATAGACAGGCAATTTTATCCTTAGTATACAGATAGTGTCAGAATCAGAGATATCAAGAAACATCTGAAATCACAGCTACTAAAAGGCAAATCTTATTTTCACATATCTTGACCATTCACCTACAATGAGAAGATATTCTAAAAAGAGCAAAGATCATTTTCTTCAAAGGTTAGGGAAAATGTGGGTAAGGAAGCAGCCAGTAATCCAGACTGACTGCAGCCAAATATATAGGAAGATTAATACGCAGGAAGGGAGGGAGACTGAGAAACACATAGACTGTGGCGGACACTGGCTGACTGAGAGAGGGCATTTGGATTTCCTCCCTCGATGTGAAAGGGTAAAACATGAATATTTTGAAGAGCCTTATTGTTTGGCAAGGTTAATTTGACAGCAGAGACACAGCTCGACTGGAGAGAAAGTGGAAAGTATAAGGAACCAGTGAAGGCAGTCAAGGTAATCATGATTCTGGCGGAAAGAAGAGAAAGAGAAATGGGTTAGAAGAATAGTTGATAGATAGAGCCCAGAATATTTTACTAATGATTCAACCTGGAGGAGAGCCAGGCTGCAGCTGAGGATTTCAGCATGGGTGAAAACGAAGAGTAAGGTGCACAGCTGAGGTGAATGAAAGAAAGGGTTTTTGAAGGAGACCAGACATTTTATATGTGATTTTCCAGTTTGGATGCTTTCTAGATGATGGCAGAAAACAAAATGATATGTTAGGACTAGGGGATTCAGATTTGTGAACCAACATGTGATGGCAATACTTGATGTCACTGGAGAAGTTAAGATATTAAGTACAGAAAAGAAATAGATGACGATGATGACGATACTATTGCTGATTACAATGACAGCTAACAATCATACAACATTTATTATTTGCCAAATTAGACTATTCCAGGTGCTTTGCTTATATTAATTCAATGTTTACAACAACCCCACACATGGGATGATATTATAAGCTCCATTTTATGGAGGAGGACACTGAGGTACAAAGAAGAGTGACATCCAAGTTACACAACCAGTAGGAGACCACCGTAAGAGTCCTTCTATAGATTCTTATGGGATAGATATATATATTATTTAATATACACATATATTTACATATGTATATGCATGTAAATACTTATACATATATTATTAAATATTATGTATCTATATGTATTTACATGTATATACATGTATAAATATCTATATATATGTGCATTATTTAATAAACATCACCATTAAACTACTATCATCATCATCATGTTTGGATTGCATCCTTCTAGAAAGAGATTAAAATGTCTGAAAAATAATTCAAACAGGTGATAATGGATCTTGGGAAGGAACTGAGATTGGTAAATATTTCAGAAATTTTTCAGTTTATCTGTTTTTTAAATTTTTTTACAATGACTTGCATTACTAAAGTGAATGAATGAGCATCACTACTTACAAATTAAACATCAACATGTCATTATAAAGGAAAATATAAATAGATAAAAGCTAAATATATTTAAACACGACCACTATTGAAGTTGTGTAAAATTTTCCTCTACTTTTTATAGCATCTTTTGTATCTTATTTCATAGAGCTCACATTATATTGAGTTTTACTTTGAAGTCAAGCAAATGATATCACACTCTATTTCCATTTCTTTAATAAATACTTTTTGATCTCTTTTCAATCTCCAGTACTGTGACATTTTAGGTATAGAAACTTTTTAGCATCAATATTCACTGATTATTATTTAGATATCTCTGGAATAAAGAGATGTCTACCAGGCCTGGTTTTGTCTGAAAATGCAGTAAGCAAGTGAATGTTTTCGCCAGGTCCCCTTCCTGATATTCCTGAATGTATTGAGTATTTGTCACACAGTGTCGCTCTTGCACAGCATGACAGGGTGTTTCTGTGGGCACTGCAGGAGCTTGGCGTTGGAGAGGCCTCCCTCTGCAGAAGCTAGCACACTGGTGTGACTTGGACCTGGGTGGCTCCCTAGATGGCCAGCCCTGCGAGCCCATGGCCTGTGTACACAAGGAGCTGAGAATAGGGTGTGGGAGCAGGCCCGGGCTGGCCAGGGCACAGATACACAGTATCTCTGACTCCCATGCTACCTCAGAGTGGACTGCTGTGAAAAAGGCTGGAGAAAGTGGAGTTTTCAGGCACCTAACACTGAGGAAAACCACTGGGACTCAGGGTGAAACTGTGTCCTCTCCATAAGCCTGTCAAAGGAGGCACAGCAGAAGAAGGCGTGCTTTTTCTTCTGGAAGGTCTTTTAGAACCACCTACCGACAAAGCTTGTCATCATGGCTTAAAGGCAGCTGATTAGGGACTCATTCTGCGGAATCACTTCCCCTTTGTCACACAACATGACCTAATCCCAGTGGTGATATCCCATCACCTTTGTCATATTTTATTTATTTATTTTTTCTGCAGTAACGGGTATGGAACCCAGGGGCGTTCTACCTCCGAACTACACCCCCAGCCCTATTTTTTATAGTTTATTTTGAAACCGGGTCTCACGAAGTTGCGGAGGGCCTCACTAAGTAGTTGAGGCTGGCCGCGAACCCAAATCCTCCTGTCTCTGCCTCCCAAGTACTAGGATTACAAGCGTGCGCCACCATGCCTGGCCAGCCTTTGTCATATTTTATTGAGTAAAAACAAGCTACTGAGCCGGGCATGGTGGCACACGCTTGTAATCCCAGTACTTGGGAGGCTGAGACAGGAGGATCACAGGTTTACAGCCAGCCTCACAGCCTCAGCTACTTAGTGAGGCCCTCTGCAATTTAGTGAGACCCTGTTTCAAAATAAAGAATAAAAAATAGGGCTGGGAGTATAGCTCAGAGGTAGAATGTCCCTGGGTTCAATCCCTATTACTGCAAAAAAAAAAAAAAAAGATACCGGTTCTGCCCAGTAAAAGGGAGTGAAAAATACAAGGATGTGGGTCCCTGGGAGCCATCTTAGAATTTGCCCTTCCAAAAGCAGCATCTGAGAGATAATCACCAAATACTGGAGATACTGGAAATGACACAGATGTCCCTCAGTGGGTGAATGATAAGCAAACTGTGGCATATTCATGCTGTAGACTACTAGTCAGCAAACAAACAAAAGAAGTTAAAAAGTAAGGAAAGAACACACTATTGATACAACTACTTAGAATCATTGAGAAATTTATGATAAGTGATAGAATTTAGTGTCCTAATTTCCCTACTGTATGATTCCATTTAAGTGACATTCTCAAAATATCAAAGATGTTGGGGCACATAAGCCAGTGGTTGCCACAGCCAAAAGGGAGAGTCAGAGACTCTGGCTGCGAATTGTCTTAGCAGTGGTGGTTACCAGAATCTATGAGTGGGTAAAAATTAATAGGATAAATTTATCAAATAGAAGTGAATTATACTGGATGTAAAATTAAATAATAATATTAAAATAAAACTTTAAAACAAACAAAAAACATTTGAAAGTCTGTATATCGTATGTCCCTACCAGAAAGAAGTCTGAAGAGGTCCTGACTCAAGCTATCCACAACTGACTGAATATATTTTGGTTTTTGTTATTTTCTTAGATTAAAATGATTATTTTATTATGTATTCATTTGTTTATAATGAGCTTGCACATTTTACATATTTAGTAAGACATATTCACTCTTCTGCAAACTTATCTTGATGTTCATTGTCCACTTATTAAGTACTTGGCATATTTTTTAGCATTTCATAGACACTTCTCAGAGTTTAGGGTATTAACATTGGTCACTTATTGCAACTGTTTCCTTACCTTGTGACTTATGTTTTATGTCTATTTATGATGCATCAGAAATTCTTTAAGATTACCCAATCATATTTGTAGTTTCCTTTTGCTTTTTTGTTTTTACTGATTTTTTTCCTCTCTTGCTGAGGAGCAGATAAATTAATCACAAGTATATTCTTATACGTCTTTTAATGCTTGATAATTTATCTTCTTGATAAAATTGAAATTGAGTGTGTTAAGGGAAGAATTTGTTTTATTTTTTTAAGGATAGAGTATGCTTGTTTGGGGAGATTCGTATAGGCCCAAAAGGTCTAGTCTGGGGTGCTGGCAAAGGCAGAGTTGACTTGGGTGTGCCTGGAAACTGGCCTAATTTGCAAAGTCCAGGATATAGTTGATAGATAGCAGAGGACAGTCAAGAGTAGTTAGAAGTTGTAGTGAGGGTATAAATGTGAGAGACTAAAGAAACCAGAAGAGAATTACAAACAGATGACACTGTCAAGAGCAGAGACCCACAGATTGGGCAGCTGCATGATGGTAGAGAGAAAAAATAAGACAAAACACAACCAATTGTTATGGTTTGGTTCTTGAGTATTGTTCCAAAAGCGCGTATGTTGAAGCTTGGTTCCCATTGCAGCAAGGTTCAGAGGTGGACATGGGGGCATGGTCATGAGAACTATACCTGTCCCTGGCTCCTTCCTTCCTGTCTTCCTCTCTCCCTGCCCCCTCCACAGACACCACATCTACTTCCCAACTCCATGAGCTGAGCAGCTTTCCTCCACCATGCCCTGCTGCCATGGTGTTTGTGCCTTCGAGCTGGCTGACTAGACTAAACATCTAGAATCATGAGCCAAATAAACCTTTCCTCCTCTAAGTTGCTCTTGTCAGACATTTTGGTCCCAGTAGTACAAAGCTGACTAACACACAATACAGTAAGGCTGACACAGCAAAGAAGCATCCAGTTACTATCCACAGTAGCAGTAAATGCAGGCATAAACAGGTAGTCATAGCCAGGCGTGATGGCGCACACTTGTAATCCCAGTTCTTGGGAGGCTGAGACAGGAGGATCGCAGCTTCGTGGCCAGCCTCAGATACTTATTGAGGCCCTCTGCGACTTAGTGAGACCCTGTTTCAAAAATAAAGAATAAAAAATCAGGCTGGAGGTGTAGCTCAGAGCTCGGAGGTACAATGCCCCTGGGTTCAAGCTCTAGTACGGCAAAAAAAAAAAAAAAAGGAAACAACAACAAAAACAGGTAGTGTATCTTTGTGCAGAACACATGCAGATGTGGAAAAGAGTGTTGGAATATTGAAGCTGATAAAACCAGAAGTAGATCCCCAGGACTGGAATAAGGTTCACGGACAAAACCCTGAACACTTAGAACACTGAAGAGCCCACTGGGAGCCTACTGCTGACAGAAAAAAGGTACAAAGTAAAAGTGTGATCACACAAACAAAGCATCACAGTTACAGGAACTGGCTTAGGTCATAGCAGAATCCTAGCAAGACAAACAGCCCCCACCCCTGACTTATTCAACCAAGGCTTTGTTCAGTTCAGCTAAGCAAGGGTTTACTTGTACAGCCTGATAGATAGCTTATCATTCATTTCTTTGTAGAAATTAATTGCACAGGAAGATTATTTGTGCTGAAATCAAAGCAATTCACTAAAAATTATATAGAAAAAATCTAAATGATGATTTATAACCTAGTAATATGAAAGACTAAGTCAATGAACAATCAGTCCAGAAAGCTGTATAAATATTTATACATACACTTGTATATATGTGATCTTCTTAAATTTTCTTTTTTAGCACTAAAAATAGATTTATTTTGGGTTGAAATCATCAACATGTTCAAAGTAGGAATCATGACAAAATGATATTGGTTTCTTCATCCGAGTCCTCTTCCCAGATAATGATCTTTTTTTTTTATTGGTGCATTGTAATCATACATCTTGATGAGGTTCAGGGTGGTAGAGGCATGCATGTACATGTCACTCATTTAGCCCTCCCCCAATTCCCACCCCATTCCCTCCCACTTCCCTCCTTCTCATGCTCAGCACAGTGATTGACTTTGATACATTTGTGTATGTACATCATGTGCCTTAGGGTGTTTCCCTCTTCTCCCCTCCCATCTCCCTCCATTAAGTTGCCTTCTTTACTCAATAAATATTGATTTAATAATTCAAAAAATATTGAAAGTTCATTTAAATGTTTGATCATTCCTTGTCTTAAATTTAAAAAAATAAACTCATAATCTACTCAGAAACATATTTTATATATTCATATCAATTTAAGAACTAGTTGAAGATAAAGAAAATAATAGGTTATAAGCAGGTTAAGAAAAACAATGAGCCTGACATATATGCTTATTATATGTTTTTAATGAATGATTTCCAGGATGTGATAGTTAATCTAGGTTGTCAACTTGACCTGATCATGACACACCCAAGATTATGTGATTTTGGGTGTGTAACAGCAGATTAAAGAGAAAGCCCTGCCCTGAATGTAGGCAGCAGGATTCTGATAGGTGCGGACTTAGATAAAGAGGGAGAAGCCGCGTAGAGCGCGTGTGACTCTTTCCGAGGAAAACGCATCTGCTCTCGCCTGAGATCGTCGGCCGCCGGCTTCGCCTTTCTCTGAAGAGCTTCTTGATCTTCTCAGCCTCCAGCTCTTGGAACTGAAACTTCAC
>PVJS01034911.1:0-21293 GCA_004027185.1 Glis glis
AAAAAAAAAAAAAAAAAAAAAAAAAAAAAAAAAAGTTTGGGGAAGGAAAGGGGACTGTGAACACTTTAATTTGGCTTCATTGTCAGATATGTAAAAAGCTTCACGAAACAGTGTCCTAGTCAGGGTTATACTCAAGAACGTTACTAAGTGGGATGGTTGGGAGTGCAGTAGAAGGTAGCAAAGGGGACTCCTTTGGAAACTACTACAGTAGCTGGATGATAGGAAGTACAATAACAAGAGCAGCAGTTGTGGATATAGTCAAAAGGGAAAAGTTGCATAACATTATTGAGTGTGAGTCCTAAGAGTTGGCAGCTGATGTGTTTGGAGAGGAAAGAAATGAGTGTGTGTAGGGGGATCAAAGATGGGCTGAAAGTTTCGAGTTGACATGACCAGGAAATATGGAAAACAGAACAGAAGGAAAAACATTTGATAAATGCTTTTTGAGACACATCATATGTGAACCGCCAACCGGATGTGCAGATGGAGATGTTTAGCAGACAGTTGGGTGTTGTAGGAACTCTGGAGCCAGTACATGACCAGGGACAGGACTGTGGAAGACAGGGGCTTAAAGGAGGCAACAGAAGCTGGGACAATGGGTAGAGTTGAGGATGTCCAGAGAGAAAAGCTCAAGTATAGAGTTTTGAAAGAATACCATTTTTCTTTTTTTTTGAGTAGACAATTTTATAGATCAGTTTTAGGATGAGTGGAAGATAGGAAGATTTCCCATGTACCTCTGTCCCCATATATGTAGAGAATACCTTATTTTATAGAAGAGAATGAATGAAAAGACTGCAAAAAGTGGGTGAGAGAACTGAATTCCAAGAGTAGTTCATAAAAAAAGAATTAAATTTTAGGGTCAAGTTTAAATTGGTTACAAAATCAAATTACATAACACTTTTCATCTGAAGTGTTTTTATTAATTCAAATTATGCCAAACTGGTATTTCTAATATGGTATTCTCATAGAATCTACCAATGAATGACTGTGGCTCAAGTATTGGTATCATGAAGTTATGCTTGTTCATGTTTGAATCAGCAAGATGCTATTTCAAGAAGTTTCTCTTAAAAATGTAAAATATTTTTCCCTAATTCATCCTTAGATATCAGGAAAGCAATGTAAAATCCCTTTCACTCATCTTCCCAATGTAAACTATGACCATACTCACCGTTTTCTACAGTTGCCTTGAAAAGTGTCATAGAAATGTACAGTTAAAAAAAAAAGTTTTCAGCCTAAGAATTATTGATGGGAGATTTTAACCACTAACCCATTTTAATCCTTCTATTGATCCTGCTTCCTCAGAACCATTACTATGAATGAATCATTGCTGAAGTACAGAATCGAAGCTAACACCAGAACTCTTAGCAGTAGTTATTTATAGAGAAGAGATTTGGATGGTGAGTTGAAGCGTGTCTATGTAGGGGGCTTATGAATGTTTTATAAGGTGCATATGTTTGTTTATGCTCTTCATAGATGTGCTTTTTGAATTGTGCATGTAACTGTGGGTTATTATGCATGGTGAGTGATGTGCACAGTCCATATTATTCATGCTATTTGTATATATACTAAGCCAGAACTGACATGCTCAATATGCTTAGGGGCATATATAACTTAAACAGAATAAATACATTAGAGCAGTATATAGATTCACAATAATGTATCTAACATGCAATTTAAAACAAATAGTTTAAATCTGTAGTGGACATTAATAACAAGATGTCAAGGCCTTGGGAAGAAAATAGACAAAAATCCCATGGAGAGTTTCATGTTAGGTTTGCAGGTTACTCTTGATTTCCCATCAATCTGAAAGGGTTTCATGCAGTGAGAGGTGATTTTTTTGTAGTGGTTTAAATGCTCATTAAGAAACAGTGCCCTCCAAGTAGAGGACTAAAATAAAGTGTGTCCTCAGCAGATCTTGCTCTTATCAGTTGGGGTTTTATTTTTTTTGGTTATTGGCAAGAGAAATAGTATCTAGTTAACATGAGGAATAAGGGAATATACTGGAAGCATATTAGGTAATTCACAAAAATTGAAGGAAAACTCAACAATCAAGGTTTAAGAGAGCAGATTCCAGGGCAGCTAGAGGACTCAGTGAAAACACATTTCCTGGGAGATGGGAATGGTCGGGTTACAGCCATTGTGTATGGCCCTTTCTGAGGTTCACATTCCCAAGAGCGAGATTTGGATTGGGCCATTCTTGGATTGGATCACCTTGTAAAAGGTGGCACTGTAACTGATAGCCCATCAGAGCTTCAGAGGCTGGGTTGGTTAGGCATGAGGTGCGGTTACCACAAGAAGGGAAAAGGGCACTAGACAGGATCACAAGAGGACTGCCACACACAGTGATGGTGCTTTGTGGTTCTTTTTGAAAATGTGAAGAAATGGGTTTGAGTGGTCTTCTAAATTAAAGCTGCATTACACTCATTCATATGTGCAGATATATACACCACACACATATATTTTATACACTGCTTTTGGATAATCTCTGGCATTTTTAACTTCATTCACTACTTCTGTGGTTGAAATACTGAGTATTACACTACAGGCTACTTTTCTCCCCTTTAAGTTAAAGAAAAAATTTGAAGAAATGCTGGTGCCCTTGAAGATACATTATTATAGAATATAATATATGACAGATGCTGAGGTCAGCTTAATATGGATAGCTGTTTTTGAGTTGTTGATAAAGATTTTTTTAAGCAAAGAAGTATGTTCTCACATCATTTTGTTTGAGTGGAATTTATATTGACTTGCATGGATATTCTTATCTACTAGTAGGAGGAGATTCTTCTGAAATAAACATTTCCTTCTGGCATGCTGTTTAGCTTCTAATCTAGAATTTGATTTGCTATAATTGAAAACATCTACAGTGTTATTAAATCCAAAGTTTATACTTATATTTATAAATACATTGTTAAGTTCTCATATTTTAATAATGGGAAGAAATTTCTCATTGTAGTTCACAGACTAGAGACAAAAATTAGAAAATATCTTAAGTTATTTGCAGACCTCTGATTCCTAATTCTTGGTTCTCAAACTTTAATTGGCATGCATATTATATTAGTGAGCTTCACATTACTATAATGGTATACCTGAGGCAATTTACTTATAAAGAGAGAACATTTGTCTCATGGTTCTGGTGGTTCCGGTCCAAGATTGGAAAGACCTAGTACTTTAGCCTCTGGCAAGGGTGGCAACATCATGGCAGGGGCACATGGAGGAGCAAACTGCTTACATCCTGAGGGAGAGAGAGAGGGTGAGAGAGAATGGACCAAGTTACCACAATCCTCTCTGGGATCATGTCCCCAAAGACCTAGGGACTTCCTATTAGTTTCCTTGTCCCTACTTCATAAAAGTCCACAGCACCTTATAATAGTGCCACCTCAGGGACCAAGCTTTTAAGACATGGGCCTTTGGGGGGACATTCACTTTCCAAACCATAGCAGTGTGAGTCTTGCTGAGGGTGCTTACTAAAAATACAGATGCCTGGGTTGCTTTTTAGATTTGGTAGGTCTGGTGGAGGTTCAAAATAGGGTGGGATTGGAGGGAGGGCTAAATGTGCAATGTGTGCATGTATGATGTTCATACCCTGACATATATCAAAATGTATAATTAGAATTTATAATGCACCAATAAATGAAAAAAAAGAAAAAACTGAACTTCAAAATCAAAAAAACAAAAAAACAAAACAAAACAAAAAACAAACAAACAAAAAAGTCTATCTTTATCATATATTCCAGATGATTACAGTGCAAGTAGTCTGTGACCACGTTCTGGAAAACCTGTTCTAGATAATTTTGTATTAGCTTGCAAATAGTGTCAAGAGATACAGGAATTATATAAAATTAATTAAGGTTTGGACTTGAAGTTTTGGAACATTGAACATTCCTACCATTTACTGTAGAACCACTTTTCTGCTAAAGTGACCAAGGATTCTGTTATTACTGAAAATATTAGGTAAATTTATGGGGAGGCCAAAAAGAACTGAGTAAAGCCCATCTTCTCAACTAATATTTTAATTCTGGATGCATCTCTGATGTATTAACTTTTTTCATGTGATAGTATGGCACCATGGGTAAAATATTTTGTCTTCCTTGTTTTTGTTGGGGATGCATTGATATTCTCTGGTAAATTGCATTCTCATGCATGTAATTTTTTTCTTCTGATTCAGGCTTTTTAAGTAAAAGTATTTAGTCGTTTAATTTCTCTCAGCATAAGATGGTTTGAGTTATGATGTCTTTTTTTTTCTTTTTTCTGATTAAGCAAGAGTAGAGCGACACTGTCAGTGATAGAGTGGGAACACTGCTGGGAAGTCCAGTTTCAACTTCTTACAGCACTGAGGATTACATAATGAAAAGTTATACAGAGCTGCTAGACCAAGATGGTACAGAAATTAGAGTGTTTATTTTTGAACAAAATTAGAAATATTGCCCATCTCAACGTAGAGTGCCTCGCTTTATAAGGCAAAGGACTTATTTTAGTATATATAAAATGGAAAACATTTGGTTATATACTAGTATTTTAGTTATGCTTGAACATAGTTATAATCACTTGCAGAAGTATTTGTGTATACAAAGTGTCTAGACAGCTAAAGGTCAAAGTTCAGCTGATATCTATACTTTACAAATAGCCATAGCTTTTGAAAGTCTCAAGCAGGAAAAGGAAATCTAATAGTGTTATCTTTTCACTGAGCTAAGAAAAGGTCCTTTAAGTATAAATAATGACTTAGTTTTACTGGTGTGAATTTAGCAATATGTGTTTAGTTTCTTATTCTAACTTATTCAAGTTATTTAGATATACTTCTAAATATTGTAAATAGATATTCTTTTTCTTATTCTCTTTTTTAGTACTGGGGATTGAACCCAGGAGTGTTATACCACTGAGCCACATTCCTAGTCCTTCAATTTATTTTGAGACAAATTCTCACTATGTTACTCATGCTGGCCTTGAATTTGTGATCCTCCTGTCTCAGCCTCCTGAGTAGCTAGGATTACAGGTGTGTCCCACTGTGTCTGGCTTGGCATTATTTTTCTAATGGTCATTGAACTATAATAAGAAATCTGATATTTTGTTGAAGGTTGACTTGGTTAAATTTTATATTCTAGTATTTTAGTTGCAGAACCCTTGAATATATGTAAATATGATATATTTAGAATATAAAACATATTTTAAAAATGTAGTTAATATTTAATGGTATTCTTTTGGGTTAATAATTTTATGGACTGTCCCTTGATGAAATATTTCTAATTTTTCACATAATATTAAAAGATTCTCTTTGATCTCTCAGTTATAGCATCTCCATAAAAAAGCAAGAGCTATGAAAGTGTTTTTACAAGTTGTCCAAAATAGGTATTTCCACAGAACAAAAGTAGTGATCTATCAAACTAGAAAATACAGTGCTAATTCCACTGTCTGCTGAGGCCTTGCTTATTCTATATTTTTAATCACAATAAAAATATGAAAATATGTTCTGGAAGTTCTGGCAGTGTCTGTATAGCCACAGCAACAGGATCAAATGCATTTACAGTTGTTCCTAAGGTTGAATGTTTTCAACATCCTTGCCTTCCTTCCATTTTAAATTTGTATATTATATAGAGAAGAAATCTTCAAGCAGTTGATACTTGCATTTTGCATCTGATAATTTCATTTATATGAGCAAGTATGCTTTAGACTCAAGTCTCTGGAAGCTGCTGAAGGTGGATACTGGATTGACACCTGGAAGAAGTATTGGGGTATTAGAAATTGTTTTTGTGCAAAGTGGATGGGAGGGAAGAAGTTCCAACAGACTGAACTTTCAAAATATGGGATCAAAGTGGATAATTTTTACTGATGTGTGTGCCTAAATGTTTATTGTTATAATAGTTGATTTTAAGGTATTTTTGAGTTCAAGTGTGTAGAATCATAATTATCATTTTTGGAAACCATGTAGGAAGAGGGTGTACAAAAAGACAAAAGTCAGCCAGGTGCACTTGCGCATGCCTGTAATCCCAATACTTGGGAGGCTGAGACAGGAGGATTTCGGGTTTGAGGCCAGTCTCAGCAACTCAGTGAGACCCTGTTTCAAAATTAAAACATAAAATAGGGCTTGGGGTGTAGTTCAGAGGTAGAATACCCCTGGGTTCAATCCTCAATACCAAAAAAAAAAAAAGACAGAAGTCTACAAAAAGTTTGTGTGTGGGGGGAGGCATTGGATCACTGTTTCCCCCACCCCCACATCCCCACCTCTTAACCTTCCTATGTTTACTATCTTAGTAGAGGCCATGCTGGGGGAGCAGGCCCTCCTGCCTATCAGAGATGCTGTGAGTATTCCTACCCAGCAGGAAACAAGCATTCTACAGATAGCGATGGTTGGCAGGAATCAGGCTGGTGCTAGTTTTGTCTTCATGAAATGAAAGGTGAGATCTGAATGCCATGGTCCTGACAATCCACAAGATGGAGTTAGTTTACACCAGTGAAACATCTCCAAAATGAACACTTGAGTGAACAATACAGCTTTTAGCAACTAACACCTCAAGTAAGAAGGATTAGTTTGTTACCTTCAAAGATAGTTCTAGAAGCCACACAAGAGCTACTGCTTTGATGACCTGTCTGTCATTCCAGACTTTTATCTACTTCTTTTGTCAAGCTGCCAGTTGAAAGTTTCCACTGTAAGATTAAATTTCCTCCTTTTTTTAGGCCTTTACAAAATTATGACTCATTTAAAAATAAATGAAATGAGAAGGAATGAACAGAGTTTTCCCATTATAGTTATCTTGATCACTAGCACTTAGCCTGCTAGTTGTAGTTTGTGTACAAACATACACAGTATATGTTTGTAGTTGAACAAGGTTGTTTACTTGGGAAGAACAGAAATAGTGCTGTGTTGAACTAGGAAATAATGTGCTAATTCATCTCTATGCATAAAGTCCTTGCTGTTTAGTAGGTTTGTATTATACTTCCATTTCTTACTATGCTTAAATATACATATTTCAAGAAAAAAATCATTTTCCAAAATTGTTGTAGTGTTCCAAAGATATGTTTGGCAGCACATTTAATGTTCAAAGGTTATCGTGAGAAGGTTTTTTTTTTTCTTCCTGCGGGTAATTAAGAAATGAACTGAAGCAAATAGATCGTGGTTGGATTATTGTCTGGATACTTGTTTTGAAGCTGTTATTATTGAATCAAACTTTGTAACCTTCTCTGTGTATTTCTACAAAACTAGGTTTTAAAGGAGTTTGACAGTTAATTTTCCTGTTATTCCTTTTGTAACAAAGGGTAGTCACTGTCACCTGCATTCTTTCTAAACACAGTATTATCTAAATGGAAGCTTATTAATATTGTATGCCTAGGTTTTCACTTTGAATAATAAAAGACTGATTTGAGTCCTACCTCACTGTAGGCCAGAGATATCACCATATATAGTCTGATGGAAAAGAAAAAAGAGCCCAGAAAGAAACCCATGTGTTTATTGCTTTTTTTTTTTTTGTGGTACCAGGGATTGAACCCAGGGGCGTTCTACCTCCGCGCTACACCCCCAGCCCTACTTTTTTTATACTTTATTTTGAAACTGGGTCTCACAAAGTTGTGGAGGACCTCAATAAGTAGAGAGAGAGAGAGAGACAGGGAGAGAGAGAGAGAGAGAGAGAGAGAGAGCTGAGGCTGGCCGCGAACCCAGATCCTCCGGTCTCTGCCTCCCAAAGTACTGGGATTACAAGCGTGCGCCACCACACCCGGCTGTTTATTGCTTTTGAAGAGGGTGCCAGGAGCACACAACAGAGAAGGACAGTCTCTTTGATGAACAGTGTTGAGAAAACTGGATATCCACATGCAGAAAAGTGAAATATAGCCCTCATATGTTATTACAAAAATGAATCCAATTGTATGAAGACTTAAACCTATGACCCGAAACTGTAAAACTACTAGAAGAAAACACAGGAAAAAACCTTTCTGGCATTGGTCTGGGCAATACATTTTTGGATATGATAGCAAAGGTACAGGTAACAAAAGCAGGCAAATGGGGTTACATATAACCAAAAAGCGTCTGCATAGCTGTTCCGGTCAGCATTCTAACAGCCATAATCTAAAGACCTGACCATGTAACTTAAAGGAAGGATTTATTTTCTTACGGTTTTGGGTTCAGTCCATGTGAGGCCGGGGACCGCGGATCTCAGGGCATGTTGGCAGGAGGCGGAGAGAGGAAAAACACATGGGCTGTGGTCCTCACGTCATGGAAGCTGGAAGGGGGAGGAGGAACAATATATAACCCCAAAGCTGGACCCTCAGGGATCAACCCCCTCCCCCCAGCCACACTCTACTGGCCAAGGCCACAACCTAGATAAATTTATGGGTTTAACCACTGCTGGGATTACAACCCTCGAGACTCAATTACATCAACTCCACACATTAATAAATGAGCTCTTTAGGGGACATTTTCTATCTAACTATAGCAATAGCACAGGAACCAACAGAGTAAAAGCTAATTTATAGACTGGGAGAAAATACTTGCAAGCCATATTCCATTAAGTGGTTAATACCCAAAATATTTAAGGAACTCATGCAACTCAGTATTAGGGGGAAAAAAAGGTAAAACCTGTTGTAAAAATAGGTGAAGGACCTGAGCAGACATTTCTCAAAAGAGGACAATGTAATCCCATTACTTGGGAGGCTGAGATGGGAGAATTGCAGGTTCAAGGTCAGCCTAGGCAAGTTAGCAAGACCCTGTCTCAATAAATAAGGTATGGGGATGTAGCTTAGTGGTAGAACTCCGTGGTCTCAATCCCCAGTACCATGAAACAAAAAAAAGACAGCATCTCAGTTACTTGGGAGTCTGCAACAGAGGATTGCAAGTTCAAGGCCATTCTGCGCAAGTTCACAAAACCCTGTCTCATAATAAATCAAAGGGGTTGGGGATGTAGAGCACTTGTGTAGCATATGCCTAGTACTCCTCGCCTGACCCCACCCCAACACCAAATGGATAATAGGTATATGGAAAAGTATTCCACATTGCTAATCATCATAGAGATGCATATAAAACCCATAAGAATACATCACCTCATACTTGGTTGAAATGATTCTTACCATAAAGAAGAAAGATGGTTTGGTTGGAAAAAGGAACTCATGTGTCTGTTGGTGGGAAGGTAAATTGGCATAGCCATTATGGAAAACACAAAGGAAATAAAATTGTCTCAAAGAGATGTCTGCATCTATACTCATTGAAGCATTTAATAAACAAGATGCAGAAACTAAGTGTTAAGGTATGAATGGATAAAGCAAACGTGTATATGCAACAGAATACTGTTCAGCTTTTAAAAAGAAGGAAGTCCTGCCATTTGTGACAACAGGGATGAACCTGGAAGACATTAGGCTAAGTGAAATAAGCCAGACACAGAAAAATGAATATTATATGATGTCACTTATATGGAAAAGAAGTCAAATTTGTAGAAACAAAGTAGAAGGGGGGGTTACCAAGGGTCAAGGGATTGTGGAAATGGGAGATATAGGTTAAAGGGTACAAATTTTTCAGTTATAAATAGAGTAAATTCTGGAGACCTAACTCATGGTGACCACAATTAATATTTTATTGTATATTTGAAATTTACTGAGGGTAAATTTTTAAATATTTTTAACACACACACACACACACACACACACACACACACACATTGATGACTATGAGATATGTTTGTGGTGATTATTTCACAATGTCTATAAAATTGTCAAGTTTTATACCTTAAATATATAAAATATTTCATAGGCAAAGTAGCAAAACAAGCTATCTTCAAAAACAAAAAGCCTACTCTGCTTAAAATGTGCACTGACTAGAGAGCAAGAAGCAATGTTGGTAGACTGGTCTGTGGAGGTGGAGCCGCTGAGAGCTGGATGAGGATGGCCACGTTGGCGGTGGAGAGCAGTGAACTGTCTGAGGCAGTTCCACGGCATCTCAAAAAGTGCCTTGACAAGTGCCAGTACTACACAGGGATAGATTTTGGCATCAGAAAAGTAAATCCTGAAGCCAAGTGTGGCATCATGCACCTGTAGTCCTAGCTACTCAGGAGGTTGAGGTGGGAGGATCATCATGAGTTTGAGTCTAGCCTGGGCAATGTAATGAGACACTGTCTCAAAGAAAAGAAGGAAGTAAATTCTATATCACAGTTACCTTGATAAAAATGTGAGATCGTACAATGCAGAAATAAGTCTTCCTAATCTGTGAATTTATATTATGGGAATATAGCCTGGAGTAAATCTACTATCCACAGGGAGAATTCCTGTTATAGGTAAGTTCACTCATCCTATGAACATTAATTACCAACCATGAAAAGACAGCTGCTAGCCAGGCATGGTGGTACATACCTGGAATCCCAGTACTTGGGAAGCTGAGACAGGAGGATCGCAGGTTCGAGACCAGCTTCAGCAACTTTGTGAGACTCTCAGCAACCTAGAGAGACCCAGTTTCAAACAACAAAACAAAAAGGGCTGGGGGTTGTAGCTCAAAGCCTGGGTTCAGTTCCCAGTACCATACACACACACACACACATACATGCACTCATGCACATGCACGCGCGCACACACACACACTGCTATGTTTTACATATATTGAATATACCTACCTGCAAAGCATAGTGCCTAAAAGACTTTCTTTGCACTACTATATTTGTAATTCAACAGGATTTAATAAAGTGTATGTTACCTTTTTTGGTAACTTTTATGTAACTTTTCTGACTCTAATAATATGCATAGTAATTTATGAACTTGTGTACAAAGTGCCCAATATTTGGGCAGTTATTTATGTTCTATCTTAATGTTGAGCATAGACAAGAAAATAAGAGCTAATATTTCTTTTTTGTAGGTTATTTTTTCCAAATCAAGGTTTATAAACTCACCAGAATTTTTAGTGATGATTATGTTTACTTGTATTACTAAACTCTTAGCAGAATAGACAGAATATGGTTATAATTCATCATTCTTTTTTGCCATCTCTTTATTAGTTAATGATAAGTGTACTGGATTTATTCTGTTCTGTGCTTCTCAACAGATAGAACCCGACTTTATACAAATATGCTTTGACATTTACGTAAAGGGAATAACTACGAAACCAAATATGTAGGGGAAAGTATTGTTAATAAGAAGAGTGGAAAGAGTTTTTGTCACAGTCTATGATAAGACTGCACTCACAGTAAATGTGGAACCTACGGTGACATAACTGATTGTTGGGTGGGGAGACAAGAGATGGGCGTCTGTCTTATTTAATGGTAGCTGTTAAAATTTGGCTTTGCCAGTTGGTCCTGTGACGTTCCTGCACTCTCTTCTAGTGAGTTGTTCTTGGCTCACAGGCCACCTCTTGAGCAGGTCATCCATTCTTGTTGGAGTAAGATTACTGGCTGCAGCTTTTAAAGACCCATTTTAGCTCAGGAATCCTTTTTTCAATCTTAAGAAAATCTATGATAACTTTTTTTTACCTATTCTATTGTCTTCTACCCATTTATTTTTTCTAAACACCAAGCTAATATAATTTTATTAATGAGCATACTCACAATAAATCATAATTCCTGTGGAAAAAGATTCAATGATGTAAGAATCAACATACCTTTTATGAAAAACAAAAATCCTCTACAATGGCATCTGGCATATAGTAGGCACTCTACTTCTTTTGTGGCTTTGGGAGAATTTCAACCTTTTAACATCTTTTTTCTTGTCTGACATAAAATAAAAGTGATGAGTATAGATATGATCTTCCTTGAAATAGGTTATTAAATTCAGATAAGGGTAGGCACTATTTTCATTAAATCCGATCTGATAGCTTATTGAGCATACATTATTTGCAAGGCTGTTTTGCCCTCCTACCTTTTGAAGCTGATGGCACTAGAGGGAACCGAGGATGTGATACAACAGGTGAGTGGAAAGCATCAGAGAGTGGGGGTGCAGAAGTCCATCCAAGGAAATGTGCCAACTGGTCTAAGTAGTGTATTGATCCTCGATGCCTGGATTCTTGCCCTGAACTAAGTACTTGACACTTTTTGTTCTTAAACTCATTCTTCCATCTGGTAATTCTTCCATCCTGAAGAAAAAACATTTTTTCTCCCATGTTTGATTCAGCATTTTGGTAACCGAAATTTGCTTGATTGAAAATTGGATTTTTCTGGCCTTTGGTCTTCTTGAAGCACTCTAAAAATACGATATGTCCAAACCCTTGAATTATTGGCATTGGAGGGCCCTTACTTCTGAGACTAGGTGGAGAGCTAGATTGCCAGTTGTCTTTGTGAAATAGATAGAACCTGTTTTCAAAGATTTTCATTTTTAAATATGCGCCAGATAGGTCTTTCTGTATTTGACTGAGCAGAGATATAAATGTATGATCATCCAAATGTGGTGGTTTAACAAGGGTGGTCTCAATATTTACCACAACAATGAAACTAGATTTGGGGTTTCAAAGTAAATTAGAGCTAAATAAAGCCTGGCTGTGCCACCTAGAAACCATGTTAATTTGGCAACTTTAATTTATTTCTGTATGCCATAATTTCCTCATTTATAAAATAAGAATAATATTTGATGTAGAAGTTTTTTGATATGACTTAACCAAAATAACATGTATAAATTTATATACAGTGCTTGCATGAAGTTATATACTAGGTTGATGTCTTTTTTCCAGCTGCTATAACAAAATGCTTTAGATTAAGTAATTTATAAACAACAGAAATCATAGTTCTGAAGGCTGACAAATCAAAAATCAAGGTGCCAGTGTATTTAGTGTCTACAGAGGGCCTGTTCTCCACTCAAAGGTTGCACTTTCTTGTATCCTCACATGGTGGAAGGGGCAAACAAGATCCCTCAAGCCTCTTTTATAAAGGCAACTGATCCCGTTTATGAGGGTGAGGTCCTGATAACCTAGTCACCCAAAGACCCCACCGTTTAATGCCTTCATCTTGGGGGTCAGGCTGCATCCTATGAATTAGGGATCTGAGGAAGACACAGACATTCAGACCATAGCGGTTGTTATTTCTAAGTTTAGAAGGTATTGAAAAGTATAAGTGTGAGTAGGATCAGCAAATATATCTCAGGAAAGAAAATAAAAGAAATTAGAGGCTAGAAATTAGGGTAACTTAGAAGAAAAACTTGGGAAGAAGACTGGTAGAAACTTATTTATTCAGGCAGGCAGTGCTGGGGATTGAACCCAGGGACCTGGAAAATGCTAGGCAAGCACTGTACCGTCGAGCTACATCCCCAGCCTGAAATATATTTCTTGAATGATTTTATTGTGAACATAATTTTCCAATGATCTTAAAAAAGCAACTGGTTAGACTAGAAAACAAATAATCAAGGCTTCAAGATGATATAGTATAGAAAAGTTTACTAATATCTTGCAGTAGAAGAGACATGCTATTTATAACCTATTTCTCATGATCTGCTCAAAGCTTTGAAAACTGATGTCAGATCTCAAATCACTACTTGACAGTTTAAACTATAAAAAGTTTAGCTTAAGTCCTTTGTGAATGAATCACTAATATTAACATTTTTGTAGAGGTTTCAAGAAACCTCTTGAATTGGAAACAAAATATGTAAAACCAGTATATTGGAATATGTAGGTAAATTTTGGAAGCTTACATTTCCTTAAACCACAGGTCATGTTCCCTTGTTGTAGTGTTTGTTGTCATGAAAATAATCACAAACCCACATGCCCGGGACTTAATAAAAACCTGGTGGCTGCAGAAATATTCAGAAGCATAACATGCTACGTTTTTCGTTTTAACCCAGTTCATCTTACAGTTCACACAGTGTTTTCAAAGAGTTTTGAGTACACCAATCTCGTGTAGATACTCAGTTCTATTTATTATGTGGGAAATAGAAAAAAAAGGATAAATGACTAGAAGGGAATGGCATTATATGATCCAGCATTTACATTTTTGGGCCTTATGCTTTTAGAAATCTATTTCCAAGCGTGGTCTGTGGCCATGCGTGACTTTGGCCTCATTACCTGAATGTCTTTTAGGTAGTCCCCTTTAAGGCAGGCTGTAATCATAACAACAACAACAACAACAACAAATTACCAAGTTACCATTGCTGCAGGTTTGTTGTGAGTAGACTAGGGGATCTACCCCATTTCTGCTAAAGTGACTGTAGAAATCCAAGGGGATTGAATAATCCTGCCTTCCTCTCTGGTCCAGTGTAGGAATGCAGAGCAAATACTGCTCATTAAAGGCAACTCCATCCGCGCCTTAATGAGATTCAGACACACTCATCTGTCTGTTGGTGTTTCGTTCCCTTGTTTTAAGCTTGTGCTCCCCAAGGAATATTCCAGCAAGATGCAGAGGATCAGGCTCCTAAGTTTTGAAAAGGTAAAGGTAGTTTTATGAATGATACTAAAATACTTTTTAAAAGAAATAAAGGAGGGCAGTAGATTTCAGGGCATCACTAGAAGAATTTCACACATGAGAGAAACTAGAATAGTGCCCTAATTATACATGCACTGTAATTTAGTGTTAGAATTTTCATTTGTTGTTGTTCCTTTGTTTTCCTCTTTTACACATTAATTCTAAGTGTTTAAGGAAGGACAATAGGACTGGGATAGATTTGGTGGGGTTGGGAGAAAGGAGCCAGGGTTATTTCAAAATAAATGTAGCAAATAAATATACCAAATAAATGCTATTGTAATGAAGGTTAGGCACTCATTAACTTTTTTCTTCTATTTTTATCCAAATAATTATATTCTTTTGCATTGAGAATGGTTACTACAAGCAGTGTACACCCTTCTGAGAACCACTGTTGGCAATAGATTTGTTTTCTGCCTGATGCCACGGTGAACCAGGTGTATTATCTACCTACTTTGGGGACAAATCAAAAGTACACTTCCTGAAATTCATTGTGGAGGGGCTGTCATTCTTTTGGAAGAAGATAAAGGGATTGAAGGGTTTGCCATGAACAGAAATGCAGATAAACCATTTATTTTATGATCAACTATGCTTAATATTGCTTTAACCAACAAAGAAATATGTGGTTGAGGTATAGAATTTTTTAAAAAATCAGTTTTGTTGAGGCATAAACTAGATACACTAAAATGCATCAATTTTGTATTACAATTTGCATATTGCCTTGTATCCCATGGCTTTTTAGTTTTTATATTATCTTCTAGTCTCTTAGGACTCTTTTCATAGACTATCTGGTGGTTTGGGAATAAAGCTAATTTTACTTTTCCCTTTACAATATGGGTACCGTTATTTTTCTTACCTCATTATATTGGTTAGGATCCCTAATAATTTTGAAAGGTGAGAATGATAACCCCTGTTTTTTTTTTTTGCGGTACTGGGGGATTGAATGCAGGGGCGTTCTACCTCCGCACTATGCCCCTGGCCCTATTTTTTATACTTTATTTTGAAACCGGGTCTCATGAAGTTGTGGAGGGCCTCACTAAGGAGAGAGAGAGAGAGAGAGAGAGAGAGAGAGAGAGAGAGAGAGAGACAGAGAGAGAAAGAGAGAGAGAGAGAACTGAGGCTGGCCGCGAACCCGGATCCTCCGGTCTCCGCCTCCCAAAGTACTGGGATTACAAGCGTGCACCACCACGCCCGGCTACCCCTGTTTTATTCCCAATCTTTGAGAAAATGCATTTAGTCTTATACCATTAAGTATTTTAAGTATGATGTGGGATTTTCCATGTAACTCATATCACCTAGAAACAGTGAAAGTTCATTTCTCTTTCCAGTCTGCATGCTTTTATTTACCCTTCTTGTATTATATTGAGTAAGAGTGCTAAGAACAGACATCTTTGCCTTGTTCCCAACTTCAGGGGGAAAGTCTGAGTCTTTTGCCAACAAAAATAATGTTATCTATAGGTTTTTTGAAAATACTCTTTCTCAAATTGAAAAATTACCATCTATTCTTATTTTTCTGAGCATTTTAAAAATTATGAATGGATATTGAATTTCATTAAATGGTTTTTCTGTATCAATTTAGATGATCACATGATTTTTCTTTTTATCTTATTGATGTGGTTAATCACTTATATTGATGGATTTTGGAATATAGAACCAGCCTCATTTCCCTGCAATAAACCCCATTAGATCATTTTGGATTACTCTTCTTATATCATTTTATTGTTATATTGTTAAATTTAGTTTGCAATGTCTTGTTAAGGACTGTTGCATCAATATTCATGAAGGATATTGATGTGTACCCTTTCTGTTTCTATCCTCTGTCTGTCATCTGTCTTTGGTTTTGGAATCAGGGTGATATTGGCTTTATAAAAGGAATTGGTAAGTGTTTCCTCCTGTACTGTTTTCTGGAATAGGTTGTAAAATTGGTGTTAATTTTTCTTTTATCATTTGGTGGAATTGTCCAGCAAAACCAATCTCAACCTGAACATTCCTTTTTTGGGAATTTTACATTATACACTTAATCTCCTTCATAGTTATAGGGCTGTTAAAATAATCTATTTCATATTAGATGATTTATGTTTATGTTTTTTGAAAAATAAGTAAGTTGTTGAATTTATGTTTATGGAATTGTTCACTGTATTCTCTTATTATTCTTTTGATGTCATATGGTCTTGAATGAATCTCTTGTTTCATTCCTGATATAGCTAGTGTCTTCCCTTTTTTTTTCTTTGTTGGTCTTTTTTTTTTTTTGCGGTACTGGAGGTTGAACGCTGGGGCATTCTACCTCCGCGCTACGCCCCCAGCCCAATTTTTTATACTTTATTTTGAAACCGGGTTTCACGAAGTTGCGGAGGGCCTCACTAAGTAGAAAGTGAGAGAGAGAGAGAGACAGTGAGAGAGAGAGAGAGAAGGCAGAGGCTGACCGCGAACCTGGATCCTCTGGTCTCCGCCTCCCAAAGTACTGGGATTACAAGCGTCTTTGTTGGTCTTTATAGAGATTTTTTTCGGTTTCATTGTTTTGATCAATGACCCAGTTCTTTGTTTTGTCAATTTTCTCTATTGTTTTGTTTTTGCTCTTTTCAATTATTATTTTTTTTTTTTGGTAGCAGTACTGGGGATTGAATCCAGGGGCATTTTACCTCTGAGCTACACCCCAGCCCTGATTTTTAGTCTTTATTTTTTTTGAAACAGGGTCTCAGTTGCGGAGGGCCTCACTAAGTAGCTGAGGCTGGCTGCAAACCTGTGATTCTCTTGTCTCAGCCTCCCAAGTACTGGGATTACAAGCATGTGCCACCATGCCTAGCTCATTTCAATTCTTTATTATTTAACTTTATTTCCTTTAGGTTTATTTTATTCTTCTTTTTCTAGGTTCTTCAGGTGGAAAATTAGCTTACTAATTTGAGACTTTTTCTCTTTTCTCATGTGTTCATTTTATGCTGCCTTTTAATGATACATTAGACAGTTTACATTTAATATAATTGCTAATATGTTAGAATGTAAGTGTACTATTTTATTTATCTTTTTTTCTCTCTTTGATTTTCATTTCCTTGTCATCTTTTTCTTGTTCTGTGAGAATTACTTGAATATGTTTTAGAATTCCATTTTGATTCATTAATAGTGTTTTTGAAGTATAACCTTGTGTAGTTTTTAGTTGTTCTAGGTGTTATATGTACACCATTTATTTTAGGCTACTGGTATTGGCTTTTTTAAAAACTAGTTTGAATAAAGCATAGAATTTTACCTGGCATGAACATTACATCTTTTTTTAACTGTTCCCCAGGTTTCTGAGGCTCTGTTTATTTTATTTGAGTTTTTTTCTCTTTTTTTTCAGATTAGGTAATTTCTGTTGCTCTGTTGTCTACTTTACTGCTTCTTTTCTCTGTTTATCCATTCTGCTGATGAGCCCTTCTGAATGCACTTTCAAACTTGATCCTACGTTTTTCAGCTCTAATATTTACATTTGGGTTTTAATTCTCATTTCTTTACTGAGATCTTCTCCCCTTTTGTTTGTTTCAAGCACATTTGTAATTGATATTTTATCATTTTTGCTTTAATATATTTGTCAAATAATTCTTTTTTTAACTTTTTATGTTAATTTATTGGTGCATTGTAATTATGCATTTTGATATATGTCAGGGTATGAACATCATACATGCACACATTGCACATTTAGCCCTCCCTCCAATCCCACCCTATTCCCTCCCCCCAAATAATTCTAATATCTCTGCCATTTCAGTGTTGGCATCTTTGTCTTTTCTTATTTAGTTTGCTCTCCTCCAGGTTCTTTATATGAGGAGTGATTTTTTATTGAAATCTAGAATTTTTTATATGTTATGAGACTCTGAATCTTATTTAAACCTCTTGTTTTATTTACTTAATTTTTTTTTTTTTTGCGGCACTGGGGATTGAACCCAGGGGCATTCTACCTCCGAGCTACACCCCCAGCCCTATTTCTTATTCTTCATTTTGAAACAGGATCTCACTAAGTTGCAGAGGGCTTTACTAAGTGAGGCTGGCCATGAACCTGCGATCCTCCTGTCTCAGCCTCCCAAGTACTGGGATTATAAGCGTGGGCCACCATGCCCGGCTAAACCTTTTGTTTTAATTGGCCTTTTCTGATACCATTGTGGCAGATGAAGTGTGTGTGTGGGGGGAGTTGCTTGTTACTGCTGCATGGAGCTAGTTCACTTGGTGTCTGTTCCCATTTGGCCGCTGTCTACACCCAAGGACATCTGAGAATAGCACGTTGAGGATGCCATCCAGTAAGGGATAACTTCACTTCTGGGCAAAGGTGAAATTTCTCTCTACTCTGTCTTTTTAATACCACCTGAGTGGGGAGGAGGAAGGCTGCCTTATCACTCAGGGTAGGGGGTGAGAGTTTTGGGTTTCCATGTGGGCCCACTGATACCCCAACGGACTGGGGTCATGCTGGTCACTAACTGGTAGTGATGAAAGTGCCAGGTCCCTACTTGGCTTTCTCTCACACCTAGGCTGGGGTGTTGGGATACAAGCTTTTGTTGGAGCCCCACCCCCTTTATCTGCCTGTTGGTATTTATGAATTGCTAGGTTCCAAATCTGGGATAAATGAAGCAAAAAGGAAACAGTATCTTGCCACAGATCCCAAGGTCTCTAGCCAGTCTGCCTCCTTCTCTCCACCTCCAGAGTCTTCTCATGTATGTTATGTATCTAATGTCCAGGGTTTACAGTGCTACTTAAGCGGGAAGAATGGCATGGTGGAGTAGAAGTATGTCTGCCCTATCTTTCATATGGACATCCATAATCTGCATTTAAGCAAGATCTCTAGGGTGCTTTGTGTACACATGTTGAACAGTGAGGATGTCCATAATTTAGTTAATATTTTAGTCCATCTTGATATTTTATTCTTTTCAGAAGTTTGGTAATGGAGCACAGCAGCCCTCCCTTCTTGTGCAGGGAAATGGACGGAACTGAAGAATATTATGCTAAGTGAGGTTAGTCAGTCACACAAAGTGAAAGGTCAGATGTTTTCTCTCATGTGGAAGCTAGAGAGAAATTGGGACACAGGAGAGGGACACTAGACAAAGGAGGAGAAACCTTAGTTGAGTGAAGGAGAGGACATAACTGAGGGAGGAGGGAGGGGGAGGGAGACTCGATGAGGGAAACACTTCAATGGACATGATGTATTTACGCAAATTTATCAATGCCAATCACAATGTCATGCATGGGGAGGTGAGGGGGAGGGAGTGGGGTGGGAACTGGGGGAGGGCTCACCGAGTGCTGTGTGCATGTATGCCTCTGTCACTCTGAACCTCATCATGATATTTGATTACAGTGCACCAATATGATGTACATACACAAACTTATCAAAGTCGATCACTATGCTGAGCACAAGAAGGAGGGAAGGGGGAGGGAATGGGGTGGGAACTGGGGGAGGCCTAAATGAGTGATGTGTGCATGTATGCCTCTACCACCCTGAACCTCATCAAGATGTATGATTACAATGCACCAATAAACAAAAAAATAAAAATATATACTCATAAAAATAATTTATATCATGGATTAGTAGGTTAATTAGCCTATTTGGGTAAAAAAAACTAAGAAAAGTGCTTTTCATGGAAGCAAAAACTTGAGTTACTTTTATGCTGAACTGTACTGTTTAGGTGTCTTTAATATACTGTGTAAACCTATGATGAATTGCTTTGCATGTTGTTAAAAAGCTATTTCACCAGGGATCTTTCTGTATTTGGCATAGAGTCTGCAGTAACAGAAGACTGCATTTTATTTTTCAGAAGAAAAATGATCAGTATGTAGTTTGTTTTTAATAGGCTTCTTTTCTCCTATGGGGCATGGGATTTTGGCCTTAGTTAAAATCAGAGATGCAGTGGAATTGAGAATACATGAATATCAGAATATTTATAAAACATTATTGCTCATATTTGTCATTTATATTGTCAAGCCCTCTCTCATTTTTCCTGGACCAGGATTTCCAGATGTGAAATCTCAGTTCTCATTTCTAGGTCTTCCTTGCATTTTCCCCAGGAATTCTAACTATCTGCTTTATGTTACATAGTTCTTAACATTTTGGCTTCAGACTGGGGGAAAAGTGATTTCTCCTGATACAGCTTTCAAGTCTTGGTTTCCTGAGGCAGCGATTCTCAAACTTTTTGACCTTGGGACCCTTATGCTCTGAAAAATTATCAAAGGCCATAAAGAGATTTTGTTTATATGAGTTTATATATTTATCATATTAAATTAAAGCTCAGAAATTTTTTTGGTAACTGGGGATTGAACCCAGGGGCATTCTACCTCTGAGCTACACCCCCAGCCCTATTTTTTATTCTTTATTTTGAAACAGGGCCTCACTAAGTAGCTGAGGCTGGCCACGAACCAGGATGCTCCAGTCTCCGCCTCCCAAGTACTGGGATTACAAGCATGCGCCACCACGCCTGGCTACAAATTTTTAAATTATTTTATAGTAACAATAATAAACTTGCATGTGTTAAAATAACCTTTTATAAAAGATAGCTATATTTTCAAAAACAAATTTGTCAGAATGGTGTTGTTTTTAATTTTCAACAATCTCTAACGACTGGCTTAATATCAGGTTTTTACATCTGATAGTGTATTTTTATATGTCATTTGGTTGAAGTGTACAAAGAAAATCTGGTCTTCCAAACACATGCCGTTGGAAAAGAATGGAATATTTTAATGGCTTTTTCATATAATTGAGAATATTCTTTGATTCTATACTAAAACTCAGCAAATGGCAGTATCTTCAAGGTTACTTACAATGTGGAATCTGAAACTGTATCAAATATTTTTGAACTCTGTTACATTAAAATCCACATTGCACTTTCACTGGATTACTTTTTATTTATTTATTTTTATGTTTTTATTGGTGCATTGTAGTCTCACATCACAGTGAGTATCAGTTTGGTGTTAACATACATGCACACAGCTCTTGGTGTCCCTCCCCCC
>PVJS01034912.1:0-21264 GCA_004027185.1 Glis glis
GTAGAGAGAGAGAGAGAGACAGGGAAAGAGAGAGAGAGAGAGAGAGAGAGAGAGAGAGAACGCGCTCGCGCACGCGCATGCGAGCTGAGGCTGGCCGCAAACCCGGATCCTCCGGTCTCCGCCTCCCAAAGTACTGGGATTACAAGCGTGCGCCACCACGCCCGGCCTATTTTATTTTTTATTTAGAAACAGGGTTTCACTAAGTTGCTGAGGCTGTCCTTAAACCTGCGATCCTCCTATCTCAGCCTCCCAAGTACTAGAATTACTGGTGTGCGCCACCACGCCTGGCTCAGGGTTCTCTTCTGCAAAGATAGAAGAAGAGACTTTTAGCATAATCTAGTTTGAAGTGAGTCTATTCCTTACAAGATAATAGGTCCAAGTTGATTCAAAATTGTATAGTGTGTTCCAGGGACAGCATCTGAATGCCTGTTGCAAAGGCTATTAAAGAGGAAACAGAGGAGCTGGAAACTTCCTCAGACCCAGCAATTCCACCTCTGGATAGACGTCTGAAAGAACTGAAAACATCCTCAAGAGAACACTCATGCCCACAGCAGCACTAGCCACACATGTCCAAAGCCGAAGCAGCCCAAGTGTCCTGGACAGAGGAACACAACGTGGCCAACACAGAATGGAACCCTGCATGTGCACACACTGGGTGACTGACCCCTGGGGCCTCCGACAGGCTGAGCACGCTGCCACTGAGCCACACCTCCAGCCACACACTGGGTTATTACTGTCCTCATAAGAAATCCTGACACAGGTGTTGTGGACGAACCTTGAGGACATCGCGCTAAGTGAAATAGTCAATCACAAAAGTCACATACTAAGTGAGTCCATTTGTGTGGGAAATGGAGTTACCACTGTCTACAGTTGCAAAGTTTGTTTTGCAAGTCAAAAGTTCTAGAGATTGGTGCACAATAATGTGAACATACTTAACACTGCTGAATTATGCACTTAAAAATGGTGAAGATGGGAAATGTTATATGCATTTTACAATAATTTTTTAAAGGTAATTCATATGGGACCAATATGCTTCATTAAAAAATTTGAAGCCAGGCGTGGTGGCGCACGCCTGTAATCCCCGTACCTGGGAGGCTGAGACAGGAGGACTGCAAGGTTTGAGGACAGCCCCAGCTACTTAGTGAGGCTGTCAGCAACTTAGTGAGACCCTGTTTCTAAATAAAAAAGAACAATATGGGGCTGAGGGTGTAGCTCAGAGGTAGACTGCCCCTGGGTTTGATCCCCCGTACCACCAAAAAAAAAACTGGGGGGAGCTGGGCGTGGTGGTGCACACTTGTAATCCCAGTACTTGGGAGGCTGAGGCCAGAGGATCCATGTTCACGGCCAGCCTCAGCTACTTAGTGAGGCCCTCTGCAACTTAGTGAGACCCTGTTTCAAAATAAAGAATAAAAATAGGGCTGGGGGTGTAGCTCGGAGGTAGAATACCCCTGGGTTCAATTCCCAATACCACAAAAAAAGGGGGGCCATGATAACGAGACTGAGGCAGGAGGATCACAAGTTCAAGCTCAGTCTAGGCAACTTAGGTGAGACTCAAGTGAGACTTTGTCTCATAATAAAAATAAGCTGTGAATGGTGGTGCACACCTGTAATCACAACACTTGAGGGGCTGAGACAGGAGAATTGCAGGTTCGCGGCCAGCCTCAGCAACCTCATGAGGCCCTCCACAATTTAGTGAGACGCTGTTTCAAAATAAAAAATAAAAAAGGGCTGGGGTGTAACTCAGAGGCAGAATGCCTTTGGGTTCAATCCCCAGTACCATAAAAAAATAATAAATATATACAGCTGGGGGTGTAACTCAGTCATAAAGCAGCCCTGAGTTTAATCCCTAGTACTGCAAAAAAAAAAAAAAGAAAGAAAAGAAAAATTGGACCTATACCTATACACAAATCGAGCATCTAAAGCTTTTTCATTTTTTTTAATTGAGCTGGGGAATACTCGGTGGTTAAAATGTGTGCTCAGCATGCATGATGCCCTGGGTTCAATCCCTACCACTACAAAAAGAAGAGAAAGCAGAACAACAATTTTATAGAGGTAGAATTTATGCAGCATAAAACCCATCCACTTCAATTATACAATTCAATTGATTTTAGTAAAGTTACAGAATCGCACAACCATCACCATGTTGTAGAACATCATGATGTGTGTGTGTGTGGTACTAGGGATTGAACCCAGGGGCACTCTACCTCTGAGATAAACCCTCAGCCCTATTTTATTTTGAAACAGGCTCTAAGTTGCAGAGGGCCTAAACTGCTGAGGCTGGCCAGGAACTTGCGATACTCCTGTCTCAGTCTCCCAAGTGCTGGGATTATAGGTATGCAACACCATGCCTCATCGTGATGTTTTACCTTTCTGTCATTCTGTACTCATCCTCAGAACCTGTGAATATGTTAAATTACATGGCAAACATGAATTAAGGTTCCTAATCAAATTTTTTTTTAGTACTGGGGATTAAAACCAGGGGCAATCTACCTCTCTGATCTATGCATCCAGCCCTATTTTGTTTTTTATTTTGAAACAGTGTCTCAATAAGTTATCATGTGCTGCTGGCCTTGAGCCTGTGATCCTCTTACCTCAGCCTTCCAAGTACTGGGATTACAGGCATGGGCCAACCATAACTGGCCAGCAGTTGACTTTTTTTTTTTGGTGGTGGTACTGGGGATTGAACCCAAGGGCATTCTACCTCCGAAATACACCCCCAGCCCTGTTTTTTATTCTTTATTTTGAAATAAGGTCTCACTAAGTAGCTGAGGCTGGTCATGAGCCTGCGATCCTCCTGTCTCAGCCTCCCAAGGAGACCCTGTTTCAAAACAAAAATAAAAAAGGGCTGGGGTGTAGCTCGGAGGTAGAATGCCTCTGGGTTCAATCCCCTGTACCACCAAAAAAAGGGGGGGAGGGGAGCTGGGGCGTAGAACACCCCTGGATTCGATCCTCACAACCAAAAACCACCCAAGAACACGGAAGCAGACTAAGGATCACAATGAAATCGGTGTGTTTTTGCTGAGTCATTTCCTTCATCATAACTCTGCTTCCAAGAACTCAATTCTCAGCAAAGATGCTTATTTAGAAATAACTCCTTTTTTGTGGGCCCCAGAATTTAACTGTCATGGATACTTCCTAAAATGGTAAACAATCACTATGTTTCACGGTAATGGTGATTTTTGAAAATGCTGCAACACTGGCCCAGAGGAGACATGAAAATGTATGAGACCCCAAATGTCCCAAGATAACAAACAGGGTTCAGACAAAGCTACCTCATAAACAAAACATCTGTGGTTTATTGTTCATGAAACTTCTTTCGGACATGCCTTAAAATAGCAGTTACAAGATGATCAGGTAAATCTATAATTAAGCATGGTTTTCAAGTTTGTTTACCTAACAAGGAACTTACAATAAGTCAGCAGTGGTAAAATGAACATTATTCTACAATCTAGTCAGAGAGCTATTTTCTTAAAAAAAAAAAAAACCGTAAATTTTGTTTTTTACTTCTTTTTAAAAAAAGAGAAAAGGTGCTAAAAAAACCAAAATTGTGAACCCATCTATCTCATTTCTGCATATAGTACGTTGAAAAGGCAAATTTTATGTGCTTTAATAAGAAATACCATCTACCTTCTGCATAAACCTTTGCTTAAACTGCTTCGCACCTCTCCAGTGACTCTTGCCTTTGAGGCTTCCTGACCGTGTGTGATCCAGGCACCAGCCTCAAGTCTCTTCGGTTTCATCTCCCCTAGTGAACAACGCTGGTCACACTGCCTCAGCACACCTCAGCACACTTAAACTCAACAAGTGAACACCGGTGCACGCATCTAAGGAAAACCTACAGCCTGGGCTATCAATGTTATTCTTTCCTCTAAGAACAAAAAACATCAATAAACCTTGGCCAAATGCTATGTGATATGATGAGCAAAGCTCAGAGGTAGAATGCCCCTGGGTTCAATCCCCAGTACCCTCCCCAAAAAATGTGGTATAGTCATGTAATTGAATACTTTTCAGTAATGAAAATACCGATAAATGCTAAAACATAGATAAACTTCATAAGCAGTGTGCTAAGTGGAAGACATCAGAATTCAGATACAAAACTATATATATACTATATGATTCTATTTGTACACCAAGTGGAGAAGAAAAAACTATCCAGGTAGCAGGATTGTTGCCTGAGGCGAGGACTGGGAATGAATGAACTATAAACAGACAGAAGTCTTAGTGGAGTGATGAAAATGTTCTAACACTGGATTGAGGTGACAGGTGTACACCTCTGTAAACTCACTAAAATCACTGAATGGGACAGGTGTGGTAACATAGGCTTGTAATCCCAGTATTTGGGAAGCTGAGACAGGAGGATCACAGGTTCAAGGAAAGCCTCAGCAAGTAGTGAGACTCTCAGCAATGTAGTGAGACCCTGTTTCAAAATAAAAATAAAATAGGGATGGGGATATAGGTTGGAGGTAGAGTGCCCTTGAGTTTAATCCCCAGGACCACGTGTGCACACGTGCGTGCATGCACACACACAGTTGGGGGATATAACAGAATGGACTGTGCACCGGACACACACATACACTTCAAAACTCATGTTTCTAACTGCGGGATACCTAAAGGAGGTAAAGGACAAAGAATAAGCAGACTCAGAATAAGCAGCCGAGGGGCACACTGATCCCCAGGCCCGTTTCTTTTCTTTTTTTTTTTTTTTTGCGGTACTGGGGATTGAACCCAGGGGCATTCTACCTCTGACCTATACCCCCAGCCCTATTTTTTGTTCTTTATTTTGAAACCGGGTCTCACGAAGTTGCGGAGGGCCTCACTAAGTAGCTGAGGCTGGCCACGAACCCGGATCCTCCGGTCTCAGCCTCCCAAGTACTGGGATTACAAGCGTGCGCCACCACGCCCGGCTCCCCAGGCCCATTTCTATCCAAGGATTTCATCAACTAGCAATTTTTTCTCTACCTAAGTATTATTTTTTCCTAACTACACAAGTAATGCATACTCATTGTAGTTTTTCTGTTTTTTGTTGTTGTTTTTGTGGTACTAGGGGACTTAGTACCTAGGGGCAATAGTACCTAGAACCTAGGGGCAATCCATCACTGGACTACATTCTAGCCCTTTCTAAAGTTTTTATTTTGAGACAGGGTCTAAGTTACCCAAGCAGGACTTAAACTTATGATCCTGTCGCCTCAGCCTCCAGAGTACAACCACATCCAGGATCACTGTACAACAATTGAAGAATTAAAGGGAAAGCACAAAGAAAATATGAATCAACTATAATCCATCAGCCGAAATAATCATTTATGATTGCTCTTTGTCCTTTCAGCCCATTTGAGTGAAGGAAAGTTATTTATAAACATTGTCACAACTTGACCAATTATTCAATGGCATACTAAAATTTTCTATCATATTCAATCACATAAATCATAACAGATATGAAAAGACGGAATAAAAACTCTGAGCTGGAATTCCAGTCTTTGCGTTCGATTTCCAGCTACAACATGTTGGCTCAGAGTACGCGTTTGCCCCAGTTTCTTCTTCACCCCCCCGACTCCCAGGAGGCAGTGGGGAAAAGACAGGAGTCCACAAGAAGGAGCTGAAGGAGGCACTGCGGGCACTAGGAAGGACTCAGCTGACCTGAGGAAGCCTGAGCCTCCTCGATTGCAATGCGAACAGTCCAGAAGGAACGAGACTTAAAACGAAGGCCCCCCAGACCCAGAAATTAGTAACACCAGGTGCCCTGCAGGGAGGGGGAGGATACGGACACTGACAGGAGAAGGTCTGCACTTGCCTACACTCAACACTCGGCTAGGATCCCCTAAGAGTCTGCACACTGCACAGCCTGGGGACTGCCCCTCCCTGAGGAAGTGGGCAAGCTCTCAAGCCCACACCCCACACCCCGACAGTCACACTCCAGAACCCCCAATCCCTCCCGTATCCTACTCTAGGAGTTTGCAGCTGAGAACCATCGTATAGCTAAGGTAAAGTATCTCATAAAAAAAACAGAAAAAACCAACTTGAAAAAATAATGCTGAAGAGACTGGCCCAAAATGAGCAAAACTTTTGTCAAAGCTTAAAAAGTTGCCAGGCATGGTGGCACACACGTGTAATCCCAATACATGGGAGAGCCGGGTGTGCTGGCGCACGCTTGTAATCCCAGTATTTGGGAGGTTGAGACGGAGGATCACAGGTTCATGGACAGCCTCGGCTACTTAGTGAGGCCCCTCTGCAACTTAGTGAGACCCTGTTTCAAAATAAAGAATAAAAACTAGGGCTGGGGGTGTAGCTCGGAGGTAGAATGCCCATGGGTTCAATCCCCAGTACGGCAAAAAAAAAAAAAAAACCAGTATATGGGAGGCTGAGATGGGAGGATAACAGGTTCAAGGTCAGTACTCAGTAACTTAATGAGACCCTGTCTCAAAATAAAATAAAGCCGAGTGTGGTGGCGCATACCTGTAATCCCAGTACTTGGGAGGCTGAGACAGAAGGATCATAGGTTCAAGACGAGCTTCAGTAATTTAGCAAGACTCTCAGCAACATAGCAAGACCGTGTTTCTAAACAAAAAATGGGTTGGGGTGTAGCTCAGAGGTAGAATGCCTCTGGATCCAACCCCCAGTACCACATGAATAATTAAAAAAAATTTTTTAAAGGGCTGGGGGTGTAGCTCAGAGGTAGAACCCCCCTGGGATTCATCCCCAGGACCACACACACAAAATATAAAGGTAATAAGAGAAAAATAATTAGATAACCAGTCCAAAGGTCCAATATTTAAAAAACAGGAGCTCCAAGAAAAGAGAACAGAAAATGAAGGGGAGAGAAATGAAAGGATTAATTGAAGAACTTGTCCACGCCAAGAAGGGGGGTGCCTGTCTTGGAGGCATGGGCAGAGGCTGAGCACAGGTATGAAAAGGCAGCACCGCTGGAGCCACAGCAAAGTCACAAAGAGCTTCCCCGGAGGAGAAGGCAGGGCTCACCCAGAGAATAAAGGAGCAGAACAGGTATCACATTTCAATACTACTGCAAAAAAAAAAAAAAAAAAAAAAAACCACACACACACAACTGACAAAGGACCAGTGCCTTCAAAATGCTGAGAAAAATATTTCGATCTTCAAATTGCTACCTAGCCTAACACAGGATACCAACCAAGTATAAGACTAAGATTAAAACAACAAAAAAGATTCAGAATGCCAAAGTCTCAACTTTTATCTCACACACACTTTCAGGAAGTGAAAAAGAAAACACTGGGTCCAGGAAACAGGGGCTCCAACAAAGAGGGGCTGAACAAAATCTCCAGAGTGAGAGAGCGCAGAACTCAGAGCTCAACCAGGGCAGATCAGAGCAGACCACAAGCTTAGAAAAGACTTCAAAACAAAGCCCACAGAACACCAGTGTCCACACCTACTGAGAAGAAATCCAAAGCTGCAGCCAGACATGGTGGCGAAGGCCTGGAATCCCAGTACTTGGGAGGCTGAGACAGGATGATCACCCAGGTTCACAGCCAGCCTCAGCAACTTAGCAAGGCCCTCTGCAACTTAGTGAGACCCTGTGTCCAAATAAAAAATAAAATAGGGTTGGGGTGCACCTCAGAGGTAGAATGCCCCAGGTCGGGCGTGGTGGCACACGCTTGTAATCCCAGTACTTTGGGAGGCAGAGACCGGAGGATCCGAGTTCGCGGCCAGTCTCAGCTCTCTCTCTCTCTCTCTCTCTCTCTCTCTCTCCCCGTCTCTCTTTCTCTCTCTCTCTCTGCTTAGTGAGGCTTCCGCAACTTCGTGAGACCTGGTTTCAAAAATAAAGTATAAAAAATAGGGCCAGGGGTGTAGCGCGGAGGTAGAACGCCCCTGGGTTCAATCCCCGGTACCGCAAAAAAAAAAAAGAGGTAGAATGCCCCTGGGTTCAATCCCCAGTACCACACACACCCCCCCCAAAAAAAAGAAAAGAAAAGAAATTAAAGTCTGGAAAGAGTTTGAGGATAACTTAGTTTAAAACCACAAACAAACCAGCAGGGTGCACGCTTGTAATCTCAGTACTTGGAAGGCTGAAGTAGGAGGATCTCAGGTCCAAGGACAGCCTCTCCATGTAGTGAGACTCTCAGCTGCTTCAAAACAAAAAGGGTTGGGATGTAGCTCAGAGGTAGAATGCCTCTGGGGTTCAATCCTCAACACCAAAAAAAAACCCTCCATGAATTTTACTGAGAGTTATTGAGCTAGGCATGGTAGAACACGAAGATCACAGGTTTGAGGACAGCCTCAGCAAGTATAGAGACTCAAGTTTTTGGTTTTTTGTTTTTTTTGCAGTACCAGGGATTGAACCCAGGGGCGGTCTACCTCCGTGCTACACCCCCAGCCCTATTTTTTTTATGCTTTATTTTGAAACCGGGTCTCACGAAGTTGAGGAGGGCCTCACTAGGTAGAGAGAGAGAGAGAGGAGAGAGAGAGAGAGAGAGAGAGACAGAGAGACAGAGAGACAGAGACAGAGAGAGGAGAGAGAGTGTGCGTGCGCACGCGCGCTGAGGCTGGCCGCGAACCCGGATCCTCCGGTCTCCGCCTCCCAAAGTACTGGGATTACAAGCATGCGCCACCACGCCCGGCAAGACTCAAGTTTTATATATTTTTTCTTTTTCTCTTTTTTGCGGTGCTGGGGATCAAACCTAGGGCCTCACACAGGCTCAGCAAGCATACTATCATAGAAATACATCCCCAGCCCAAGCTGTAATACTTTTTAAATGGAAATAAAAAGCCACCACCTAGCTGGGGTTTGCATTATAATTTTATTCTGATGGAATCAAAAATTTTTTAAAAAGCCAAAATAGGTCAGGCGTGGTGGCGCACACTTGTAATCCCAGGACTTGGGAGGCTGAGACCGGATGATCCGGGTTCGCGGCCAGCCTCAGCTACTTAGTGAGGCCCTCTGCAACTTAGTAAGACCTGGTTTCAAAATAAAGAATAAAAAAATAGGACTGGGTACAGCTCGGAGGTAGAATGCTCCTGGGTTCAATCCCAGTACCACAAAAAAAAAGCCAAAATATTAACAATTATGAAATCTAGATTGCAGATACACAGGGTTCATTATACTTTCTTCCAAAATAAAACTTAAGTATAGCTGGGCATGATGGCTCATACTTGTAATCCCAGTACTTAGGAGGCTGAGACAGGAGGATCGCAGGTTCGCCACCAGCCTCAGCAACTTAGTGAGGCCCACTGCAACTTAGTGAGATCCTGTTTCAAAATAAAAAAAAGAATAAAACCAGGCTGGGGGTATAGCTTGGAGGTAGACTGCCCCTGGGTTCCATCCCCAGTATCACACACACACACACCAAAAAACTTAAGTATATAAACAATAGCCATCACACACATATACAAAACACAAAACTTCACCACCAATCAAGGAAGTGCAAGCGAAAACAAGCTACACCTCATACATATCAGATAAATCTACATGCCAAAAATAAAAACATGTAATTCCCAGAGAGTAGGATTCCACTGCCTAACTATCAAGATCACTGGCACATCCCTCATGGAGGCAATGTGGTAATGCTACAACGAACCTTCCGAAACGGGCATACCTTTAACCTGCCAATTCCACTTCTAAGAATTTGTCCTACATCAATACATGTGTGATGTGTCACAACAATAAAAAAGGATGAAGCGCTGGGCACAGGGGCTCATTCCTGTAATCCCGGTGATTCTGGAGACTGAGGTAGGACAAGCACAAATGTGAGGCAAGCGGGGCAACTTAATCAAGACCCCGCCTTAAACTGAAACATTGAAAGGGCCGGGGACAGCCAGGCGTGGTGGCACACGCTTATAATCCCAGTACAGGGAGGCTGAGACAGGAGGATCGCAGGTTTGAGGCCAGCCTCAGCTACTTAGTGAGGCCCTGCACAACTTAGTGAGACCCAAAATAAAGAATAAAAAATAGGGCTGGGGGTGTAGCTCGGAGGTAGAATACCGCTGGGTTCAATCCCCAGTACCGCCAGAAAAAAATCTTTAAAGAAAAAAAAATAACAAAATACAGCCAGGCCTGGTAGTGCACACCTATGATCCCATACTTGGGAGGATGAGACAGGAGGATCGCAGATGTGAGGACAGTCTCATCAAGCATCAAGACTCTTAGCAGCTGGGCGTGGTGGCGCACACTTGTAATTCCAGTACTTGGGAGGCTGAGACAGGAGGAGTGCAGGTTTGCGGCCAGCCTCAGCTACTGAGTGAGGCCCTCCGCAACTTAGTGAGATCCTGTTTCAAAAATAAAGAATAAAAAATAGGGCTGGGGGTGTAGCTCAGAGGTAAAAAACAAAACAAAACAAAACTCTCAGCAACCTAGCAAAACCATTTCAAAACAAAAATAAAATAGGGCTGAGGTGCAGCCTCTGGGTTCAATCCCCAGCACCACCACATACAAAAAAAAACAAAATCCAGAAAGAAATAACAAAACACAAATTAAAACAAGATTTTTTTTTGAGTACTGGGGAATTGAACACAGTGGCATTCTACCTCCGAACTACATGCCCAACCCTATTTTATTATTTCGAAACACAGTCTTGCTAAATTGCTGGGGTTGACCCCAAACCTGCAATCCTCCTGTCTCAGCCTCCCAAGTACTGGGATTACAGTCCTGTGCCACCACATCCGGCTAAAATCACTGTGTGTGTGTATGTGTGTGTGTGTGGGGGGGGTATTGGGGAATGAACCCAGGGACATTCTATGGGCACTGTGAGGTCTGACCATGAGGCCTGGCCATGAGGTCATGCCAGAGGAGGACCGAGAACAAAGGAAGAAAACACCCTGACCACTGCCCTGCCTCAGATGACGTGGCCACTGGTACACCAGCCAGCAGCTTACACGACTACTCCTGAACCTCCCTCCTTGCCCCATAAAAAGCCCCTAGCCTGTAAGGAGGCGGGTTTCTGACTCTTGTGGGCTCTCTCCCCAGTCAGATGCCCCCTTCCAGGTATTATTCCTAAATAAAGCCTGTTCCCTGCTGTTGGGCCGTGTTTTCTTTGTCCTCATATACCCTGACACATTCTACTTCCGAACTATACCTACACCCCCGGCCCTTTTGATATTTTTTGTTTTCTTTTTTTTTTTTTTTTGTAGTCCTGGGGATTGAAGCCAGGGGCATTCTACCTCCAATCTACACCCCCAGCCCTATTTTCTTTTTATTCTGAAACAGGGTCTCGCTAGGTCGATGAAAGTCTCACTATTTTTTTTTGTGTGTGTGTGGTACCGGGGATTGAACGCAGGGGCGTTCTACCTCCACGCTATGCCCCCGGCCCTATTTTTTATGCTTTATTTTGAAACCAGGTCTCACGAAGTTGCGGAGGGCCTCTCTAGGTAGAGAAAGAGAGAGAGAGAGAGCAAGAGCTGAGGCTGGCCGCAAACCCGGATCCTCCGGTCTCCGCCTCCCAAAGTACTGGGATTACAAGCGTGCGCCACCACGCCCGGCCTCGAAAGTCTATTTGCTGAGGCTGTCCTCAAACCTGCAATCCTCCTGTCTCAGCCTCCCAAGTACTGGGATTACAAGCGTGTGCCACCACACCTGGCCGAAAACGAATCTTAATTACCATTTTCTACAATAATGAAGTATCAAAGCAATAGTCTCTCATTACAGGAGTGGCAGAAATACAATGGAGTCCAGTCTTTATGGGGAAGACAATTTCACAACCAAGTATAATGAGCATTAAAAGCCATGTTTATCTTTAGCCTGGCAATCTGTAGCTCAGTAATTGAATTCTAGGAATGAATTCTAAGAAAATAAGTAGGCAACCAATGATTTACCTTCAAGAATATTTGATACTAAAATTTATACTTACAAAAAACTGAGCCGGGTATGGTGGCCCACGCTTGTAATCCCAGTATTTGGGAGGCTGAGACAGGAGGATCACAGGTTCAAATCCAGCCTTGGCAACTTAGCAAGGCTCTCAGCAACCTAGTGAGACCCTGTTTCCAAATAAGAAAGAAAATTGGGCTGGGGGTATAGCTCAGAGGTAGAACGCCTCTGAGTTCAATCCCCAATACCAAAAAAAAAAAAAAGAAAAAATTGAAAACAATTTAGATAAGCACCGAAAAGGAATTATAAATTATTTTATGTCCATATAATGGAATGCTATGAAGCTTTTATTTATTTTTTTGCGGTACCGGGGATTGAACCCAGGGGCGTTCTACCTCCACGCTACACCCCCAGCCCTATTTTTTATACTTTATTTTGAAACCGGGTCTCACAAAGTTGCAGAGGGCCTCACTAAGTAGAGAGAGACGGGGGGGGGGGGAGGTAGGGAGAGAGACAGAGAGAGAAGGAGAGCTGAGGCTGGCCACGAACCCGGATCCTCCAGTCTCCGCCTCCCAAAGTACTGGGAATACAAGCGTGCGCCACCACACCCGGCTGCTATGAAGCTTTTAAAGGTGAAAGTGTAGAACCATATTTTTGTGTGTGTGAGGTACTGAGATTGAACCCGGGGGCATTCTACCTCTGAACTACACCCCCAGCCCTATTTTATTTCTTTATTTTGAAACAGGGTCTAAGTTTCTTGAGCTACTCTTGAATCTGCCATCCTCCTGTCTCAATCTCCCAAATACTGGTATTACAGGTGTGCACCATCACGCCCAGCCAGAACCATACTTATTAAGAATGGAAAGATAAAGCCGAGCATGGTGTGGCTGAGACAGGAGGGTGGCAGGTTCGAGACCAGCCTCAGCAACTTAGTGAGACCCTGTTTCAACATAAAAAATAAAAAGGGCTGGGGGTGTAGCCCAGAAGTAGAACACCCCTGAGTTCAATCCCCAGTACAAAAAAAAAAAAAAAAGGAAAAATAAACCAGGCAGAGTGGGCAGAGTGGCATATGCCTATAATCCCAGTACCTGGGAGGCTGAGACAGGAGGATCGCAGGTTGGAGGCCAGCCTCAGAAACTTAGCAAGACACTTTCAAAATTAAAAAAATATAAGCTGGGCGTGGTGGCACACACTCGTAATCCCAATACTTGGGAGGCTGAGACCAGAGGATCTAGGTTCATGGCCAGCCTTAGCTGCTTAGTGAGGCCCTCTGCAACTTAGCGAGACCCTGTTTCAAAATAAAGAACAAAAAATAGGGCCGGGGGTGTAGCTCGGAGGTAGAGTGCCCCTGGGTTCAATCCCCAGTACCACAAACACACACAAAAAGATAGATTATGGTGTGTGTACTGCACTACATAGTATCCCCCCAAAATTTATGTCCCCTTGGAATGTGACCTTATTTGGAAATAGGGTCTTTGCTGATATAATCAGTTAAGATAAGATCATACTAGATTAGGTGGGCCCTAACCCTGGCTGGCATCCTTATAAGAAGGAGAGCTGGCAACACAAAGAAGGCCATGTGACTGCTCAGACAGGAGTTGGAAGGATTCCAAGGAAGGCCAAAGACTGATGAGGGCCACGGAAAGCTAAGGTGAGCGAGGACGGGCTCTTCCCCTGAACTCCAGGAGGAACCTGGGCCTACCCACACTGGGACTCGCGACTTCTGCCTCCAAAAGTGTAAGAGAACACGCTTGTGTTGTCTTACTGGCCGTCTATTATCGGCCACAGCAGCCCTGGCAAACTCACAGACTCTGGTCTCAGACTGCTCATATCTGAACCCCATTTCCACCAGGTAACCAGGGTCAGCTGTTTAACCTCTCTGAGCCTCTTTTTTGTTTCTGGGGGGGAAAAAAGGATAATAGAGCCAGGTGCAGTGGCTCACACCTATAATCTCAGTCAGTACTTGGAAGGCTGAGATAGGAAGATCGCAGGTTCAAGGACAGCCTCAGCAAGTAGTGAGTCTCATCAACTAGTGAGACCCTGTTTCAAAATAAAAATAGCAAGGGCTGGGAGTGCAGCTCAGAGGTAGAATGTCTCTGGGTTCAAGTCTCAGCACCACACACACACACACACACACACACACACACACACAAAGAGGATAACGGTAGTTCCTAGAATTATTGTGGGCATTGGATCATATATCAAACATGAATGCATAAAACAGTACCAGGAATATAGTAAACACTCCACATTTGTACAGCTATCCAGGTACACACAAAAAGACACAATACAGTACTAGAAGGATATATAAACATTAGAAGGTTAAAATTTTTTATCTCGGGGTCCCAAGTATAATTATTTTAGTTTTCTTTCTGCTTATCACTTATTTCTAATTTACCTGCAATGAACATAAATTGTTTATGTCAGAATGTATAATTCAAGCTGGGCATGGTGGTGCATGCTTATAATCCCAGTACTCGAGAGGCTGAGACAGGAGGATCACAGGAGTTGCCTCAGCAACTCCAAATTAAAAAAAAATAGGGCTGGCGGTGTAGCAAAGAGGTAGAATGCCCTGGGCTCAATCCCCAGTAACACACACACACACACACACACACACACACACACACACAGAATGAATGTATAATTCAAAATAATGAATTTTTTTTTTTGGTACTAGAGAAACTCGGAGGCATTCTACCTCTGAGCTCCACCCCCATTTCAATTTTATTTCTTATTTGGAAACAGAGTCTTACTAGGTTGCTAAGAGCCTCACTAAGTTGCCGGGGCTGGCTTTGAACCTCGGTGATCTTCCACACTTGGCTTGAATTATAATTTTTTTTTTTTTGTGGTACTGGGGATTAAACCCAGATGCATTCTACCTTCGAGCTATACCCCCAAACTGATTTTATTTCTTATTTGGAAACAGGGTCTCGCTAGGTTGATGAGAGTCTCACTACTTGCTGAGACTGTACTCAAACCTGCAATCCTCTTGTCTCGGACTCCCAAGTACTGGGATTACAGGCGTGGGCCACCACGTCCGGCTTGAATTATAATTTTTTTTTTTTTGCGGTACCGGGGATTGAACGCAGGGGCGTTCTACCTCCGCCCCCGGCCCTATTTTTTATACTTTATTTTGAGACCGGGTCTCACGAAGTTGCAGAGGGCCTCACTAAGTAGAGACAGAGAGAGAGAGACAGACAGGGAGAGAGAGAGAGAGAGAGAGCGAGCTGAGGCTGGCCATGAACCCGGATCCTCCAGTCTCCGCCTCCCAAAGTACTGGGATTACAAGCGTGCGCCACCACGCCCGGCCTTGAATTATAATTTTAAAAACAAGAGCCGGGCATGGTGGCGTACGCCTATAATCCCAGTACTTGGGAGGCTGAGAAAGAAGGATCATAGGTTCGAAGCCAGCCTCAGCAACTTAGTGAGACCCTGTGTCCAAATAAAAAATAAAATCAGTCTGGGGGTGTAACTCAGAAATAGAATGCCCCTGGATTCAATACCCAGCACCAAGCTGGGCGTGGTGGCGCACACGTGTAATCCCAGTACTTTGGGAGGCGGAGACCAGAGGATCCGGGTTCGCGGCCAGCCTCAGCGCGCTCTCTCTCTCTCTCTCTCTCTCTCTCTACTTAGTGAGGACCTCTGCAACTTCGTGAGACCCGGTTTTAAAATAAAGTATAAAAAATAGGGCCGGGGGTGTAGCACAGAGGTAGAACGCCCCTGGGTTCAATCCCCGGTACCGCAAAAAAAAAAAAAATACCCAGCACCTCACAAAAAACAGGGCAGGGGTTCCGTCACAGCTGCATGCAAACCCTATCCTCCAGCCACTGGTTTCTATTCTCTTAAGACATGCTGTCACAGTGTCTCTGGAGCCGAGCACAGTGCAGTCCCAGCTACGAGAGAGGCTGAAGCAGAAGGACTGTAAGTTCAAGGCCAGCCAGACCCTGTCTCAAAATAAAAAATAAAGCCGGGCATGGTGGCGCTCGCCTTTAATCCCAGTACTTGGGAGGCTGAGACAGGAGGATCGCCGGTTCAAGGACAACGTCAGCAAGTAGGGAGTCTCTCATCAACCTAGTGTGACCCTGTTTCCAAATAAAAAAAATAGGGCTGGGGGTGTAGCTCGGAGGTAGAGTGCCCTTGGGTTCAATCCCCAGTACAAAAAAGTAAATAAATAAAAAAAAAATAAGAAGGGCTAGGGATGTAGCTCAGTACTAGAGCTACTGCTCAGTACTAGAGTACTTTAGCCCCTGGGGGGTAAAAAAAGTAAAACAATTGACTTTAGTAAATAAACACTCGCCAGACGCACTCGGGAAGCACGCTGCGTGTTGTTCAATCAATCATTAGGAGGTAGATGCTCCATAAGCAGCTACGAAATACCGACCTCAATCACAGTTCTTCAATGGACCGGAAGGAGAGCCAGGTACAGAGAGCTGCCGTGGCGCCCACGCCTCTGACCTGCAAAGCAGGGTGGTGGCGGGAATGGAAGGACAGCTGGGAAGTCTGCCGCCAAACCCAGGTGCAACAGTGCTGGATTTGGCAAAGCAACTGGGTGTCAAGGAGACAGCCTTGGAGACAGACTTAGGTCTAGGTCAAGCCGAATGTCTGGAAGCTATTAACAGGGAAGAGTCAGAACAGTTGGTTAGACAGAGGAAAAAAAGAAAAATTGGCTTTTGTGTGTATGTGTGTAACACTGGAGGTTGAACCCAGGGGGCATTCTACCTCTGAGCTACACTCCCAGCCCTTTTTATTTTTTGTTTTGAAACATGGTCTTGCTAGGTTGCTGAGGCTGTCCTCCAACCTGTGGTCCTCCTGTCTCAGCCTCCCAAGTACTGGGATTATAGGCATGTGCCCCTGCAACTAGCTAATAACAGAATTACTCTTATGACTGCGATTCCACTCCAAGGTACACACCCCAAAGAACCAAAAAACAGCACCATTCATGAGAGCCAAAAAGGTATAAGCATCCCAAATGCCCACCGATGGAGGAATGGATAAACACACTGTGATATGTACGTGCGATGGAATATTACTCATCCATAAAGAGGAATGAAGTACTGATACTACTACAACATGGATGAACCCTGAAAACAGGTCAAATATTGTATGATTCTATTTATATGAAACATCCAGAACAGGTACATCCAGAGACAGAACTATGACTACTGGTAGCCAGTGGTTGAGGGTTACGGGGGTGAGTTGAGTGGGGAGCGATGGCTTAATGGTGCAGTTTCCTTCTGGGGTAATGAAAAGTTCTGAAATGGAGGTGGTGGTTGCACAACGCTGTGAATGCACTAAACGCCACTGAATTGCTCACTTTACTTCATTTCAGTCAGGCGTGGTAGTGCACAGCTGTAATCCCGGTACTTGGGAGGCCAAGACAGGAGGATCACAGGTTCTAGACCAGCCTCAAATAACTTAGTGAGACTCTCAGCAACCTAGTGGGACCCTGTTTCAAAACAAAAAATGAAAGCCGGGTATGGTGGCACACACTTGTAATCCCAGTCCTTGGGAGACCGAGACAGGAGGATCACAGGTTCAAGGCCAGCCTCAGCAACTTAGAACCTGCTTCTAAATAAAAAATAAAATAGAGCTGAGGGTGTGGCTCAGAGGTAGAATGCCTCTGGGTTCCATCCCCAGTGCCACCCACAAAAAAAGCTCAGTGCTAAGAACAGGCAGAGGACGCGCCGTGAGATCACGGGGTGTGAGTGGCTTTCGCATCGCGCTGGTTTCACTCCATCACTTTGTGGTCACATCTCTTTTAAATCTAGTAGGTGCCTCTGGTAAGGCTGAGAATGTCAGTAGAATTATTATTTTACTAACAATAGCAAGTTACTTTTCTAGAAAGCATCTGTTCCACCCAAGGTGCACGCATGTTATATTCCAAAACATACACACAGTTCCCTAAACATACCTGGAGGCAACCGTGTTACAAAACCAAAACTGGCCGCCACTGGCCTAAGAATAGGAAGAGAGGAACAGCAAGAGCTGTCTACACGCTGAAAGGATAGTTTATCTATAGCTATTCTAAGAAATAAGTCCAATTACCAACTCCTAAGTTAACATCCTCCAGAAATCTAGAGGTGTCATTTGCCTCATTACAAATGCTAAAGAACAGAGCTGGGCCTGGTGGTACACACCTGTAATCCCAGTGCTTGGGGAGGCTGAGACAGGAGGATTGCAGGTTTGAGGCCAGCCTCAGCAATGTAGGGAGTCTCTCGGCAACTTAGCGAGACCCTGCTTCCAAATAAAAAATAAAATAGGGCTGGGGGTGTAGCTTGGAGGTAAAATGCCCCTGGGTTCAATCCCCAGGACCCCTCCTCCCCCTCAAAAAAAAAGTGCTAAAGAACAACTTAATTTGAACACATAAACAGTAGAGACAAATGCCTTAGAGAGCCAGACATGAGATTATAATCTTATGTAACACTGAACTTTGACTTAAAATTGGTTATAGAGCCAGGCATGGTGGTACATACTTGTAATCCCAGTACTTGGGAGGTTGAGACAGGAGGATCGCAAGTTCAAAGTCAGCCTCAGCAACTTAGAGAAGCACTCAGCAACCTAGTGAGACCCTGTTTCCAAATAAATAAAATCGGGCTGGGGCTGTAGCTTGACGGTAGAATGCCTCTGAGTTCAATCCCCATGACACACAAAAAAAAAGGTTATAATGGTAAATTTTATATTATGTACATCTGACCACAATTTTTCAAAAAATCATATGTAACTTTTTTGTGTGTGTATGTGGTACTGGGAATTGAACCCAGGGGCATTCTACCTCTGAGAGACACCCCCAGCCCTATTTTATTCTTTATTTTGAAACAGGGTCTCACTAAGTTGCGAAGGGCCTCACAAGTTGCTGAGACTGGTGGCGAACCTGTGATCCTCCTGTCTCAGCCTCCCAAGTACTGGGATTACAAGCGTGCGCCAACACGCCCGGCTCATATATAACTTTTAAATCCTTCTGGTTTCCCATGGGAGGGGGAATGAACATGAACACACACACACACACACACACACACACACACACACACCAATTAGGCTACATTAAAGGACATCAACCTATTAAATTGAACATGTTTAAATTCTAAGTAGTTAAAAAAAAAATTCCAAGTGGTTGAAAAGTTTGTGATGTGAATTAAAGGAAGCTTCTCTGACCTCTTAAGGAAGGTGTTTATTAGATAGTTTCCATCTTCAAGGAGGACATAAGGAAATGAACAAAAGCTTAAAGTGCAGCAAGGGAGATTTAGTTTTGACATAATTCTAACCAGAACAGTAATTACACACTATAATAAGATATCATGCAAATCTATGCCCTTAGGGATCCGAGACTAGGCCAGAGTGCTATCTTGGAAGGGTTACATGCAGCTTTGCAGGAATTCTTTTCCTACAAAGTTGGTGGAACAAATTAGAGAATCTCTAAAGCCAGTTTCCAGTTTTAGAAGTCCAAGTCTTGATTCCCAGCCCAATAGTGTCCCTGCAAGACATTCTACCTACACAAAGTCGCTAATCTAGAAGTCCATTCCGTCAGCTTTTGGACATTGCCTTTACTTCACATGACACGGTTTACTCAGGAACTGAAAACTCACTGCCTTTGAGAGGCAGTGCCCCCAAGTTCCAGCAGCGTGGCTGGCAGCTCAAGCATAAACCCTACACACGAAAACAACGTTTGGTTCTAAATTAAACACACAGAAATATCTACACAATTTTGTTAACCTCAGTCAAAAAAGTTTGTGTTACCGGTAATTTTTAAGGCCAAAACAGTTTTTCAATAATGACAACAAAAAATAATTCTCACTTTTGAAAACAAAGGCATTTTCCAACTTGAATTTCATTTTAGAAGACTCAACTCAGTCTTCAAAGACTCAACTCAGTCTTCATCTTAAAATAATGATTTCTAACTTACTACACTGCTTTAACATCACCGGACATCCACTGGTGGTCATGTACTACACAACCCGAGACAGGCGCTTGGGAAGGGCAGGAAGGCTGATCACCTCTGATTCAACAGGCAACCACCACTGCAAGCTGAGATTCCTCCCAAGCTGTACCAGAACTATCGCCACAGTTGCCAAAGTTAAATATGAAATGACACTGAAAAACACCATTCTAGCCAGGGGCGGTGGCAAAGGCCGGTAATCCCAGTACTTGGGAGGCTGAGAAAGGAGGATCGCAGGTTCCAGGCCAGCCTCAGCAAGTAGTGAGACTCTCATCAACCTAGCAAGACCCTCTTTACAAATAAAAATAAAATAGGGCTGGGGGTGTAGCTCAGAGGTAGAATGCGCCTTGGTTCAATTCCAAGTGCCACAAAAAAATAAATAAATAAAATGGGCTGGGGGTGTTGTTCAGTGGTAGAATGCCCCTGGGTTCAATCCCTAGTACAATACACACACAAAATAATAAAATTTAAAAATAAAAACACAATTAGACTAAATATTTGCTTCAGTAACACACATATTTTGACCAAGTATACATGCATGTCTATATGTATTTAAACTAGATTTGATTAACTATAATAAGTGTTTTTAAAAAAATCTGTCAAAATGAGTTTAGAGAAGTCAACATAGAAATCAAAGTATAGTACTAGATTACAGAGCTAACTAGTTCTCATAAGAAAAAAAAAGAAGCCCAGCATGGTGGTGTACACCTGTAATTCCAGTACCTAGAAGGCTGAGACAGGAGGATCGCAGGTTCGAGGCCAGCCTTGGCAACTTAGCGAGGCTCTCAGTAACCTAAGAGACCCTGTTTCCAAATAAAAAATAAAATAGGGCTGGAGGTGTAGCTTGGAGGTAGAATGCCTCTGGGTTTGACCTCCAGTACCAAAGGAAAAAAAGACAAACTTTCCTGCTTTCAGTTCACAAATGGTTTTTCATTTTATAATCAGAGAAAACAAAGAACCTACCTTCTACAGCCAAAAAATACTGTGATTTAAAGTTGAATTATCACTTGTCTGGATTCCTAAAAGGCCACTGACTTTCATTTGATTTAAAGTGAGAATCTGGGGGCTGAGGAGGAGCTGAGTGCCTGGCACTTGCCTACCGTGCTGAAGGCCCTGGGCTGATCCCCAGCAAGGGGCGGACGGACCTAGAACACATTTTTTAATGGCTCAATCTTTGGCTCAGAAAAGTACCTTATTATATATAGAGATAACATGGCATCAATATACTTGTTACTCTATGTCTTTGAACTTAATCGTTTTCTACTTAAAAACTCAAATTGAATTTTTACAACCTAACTATATATTTTTTATCCATGCTGTGCCTAACCTACTGCTCACTTTTCACAATACTTAAAAATGAACATCTCAAAGCCGGGCGTGGTGGCGCACGCTTGTAATCCCAGTACTTTGGGAGGCGGAGACCGGAGGATCCGGGTTCGCGGCCAGCCTCAGCTCTCTCTGTCTCTCTCTCTCTCTCTCTCTCTCTCTTTCTCTCTCCTTAGTGAGGCCCTCCGCAACTTCGTGAGACCCGGTTTCAAAATAAAGTATAAAAAATAGGGCCGGGGGC
>PVJS01034913.1:0-21292 GCA_004027185.1 Glis glis
AGAGAGAGAGAGAGAGAGAGAGAGAGAGGAGAGAGGAGAGAGAGAGAGAGAGAGATTGATCGCACGCGCATGCGCGCTGAGGCTGGCCGCGAACCCGGATCCTCCGGTCTCCACCTCCCAAAGTACTGGGATTACAAGCGTGCGCCACCACGCCCGGCTGTATCTGACACTTCTGTTAGACACCTAGTAAACAGTGACTTAGGAGGAAATAGAAAATTATATAAAAATCTATATAATAATTTATTTTTCTCCATCACTTGACATTTTAGCCTAAAATATTTTACAATTTTATAAATTTTGTAAATTTTTTATATTATCCACAATTTTATTCAATGGCTGGAAAAATATTACACAGTAAAATTAACAAAATTTGTATTTTTATCAGAAATGAAAGTTTCATAAAATAATAAATATTTTGTGATCGGACATTGGGACAGCTTCCAAGATGTCAGAAGAAAGCAATGACTATCTTAATGAATCTAACTTTTTCTTCCTTGAATTATCTTCAGAGAATATGTATCTCTCAGAACAAAGTAAGCTTATTCACTCAAGTTATATGAATATTAAAATTTATTTGTCCAGAACCCCCAGTACCCCAAATATATATATATATATATATATATTTAAACTATTTTTATACACCCTACATACACTTGTATGTATATATACATATAATATACATATATGTATAAACATTTGTGTGTATATAAATGTTTTTAATTATACCCAGAATTGAGAAACTTAGTTCTATTTTAATAGCACTCGGAACGTTTTGACCAGTAGTTACTTTAGTATACCTTTGATAAAAGTAACAAATATTACAGAATCCTATCAAAACAGTAAGACCCTTTAGCACAAAAGCCTTTTAGCCTTTAAAATCTTTTAGCGCATTAAACACTGAAGCTTCATTCTAGAGCACCAGTAAGTCTCAAAATAATCTTTGCATATAACAGATATATGTTTGAAGCCCATATAGATTCCAAGGGAAAAAATAGATTAAAATGTTTCAAGCATCCTTTGTACTAACCAATTTATACCTACTCTTTTAAAATGATGAATAAAGAGAAAACAAAGCTGGGCTTGGTGACGCATGCCTGTAATCCCAGTACTTGGGAGGCTGAGAAAGCAGGATCGCAGGTTTGCTGCCAGCCTCAGCTACGTAAGCCCTCCACAACTCTCATCACCTTTTTCAAAATTAAAAATGAAACAGGGCTGGGGCATAGCTTAGAGGTACAATGTCCCTGGGTTTCATCCCCAGTACCACAAAAGAGAGAAAGAGAGAGAGAGGAAAGAAGTACAGGGCTGCAGTTTACCTACTCTGGCTGTGGAGAGCCATAAGTTCTCTTTTCCTCTGAGGCAAATTAGCAAATCACAGGTGCCCTCTGGGAAAAATGATTAGACTATTTAGAACTCCTTTGTGTTCTCTCACAGGCAGTTTAAAGTGAACTGAACATTCTGCTGTGTTGTCAGATCGACAATTGATCCCAGTTTCCAGTGTGCAACTTTATCTGACAGACTGCTGGAAAATGGATACCCCTTTTACCTGGCATTTGATTCTGAAGAAAAGCCATAAGAAGAAAACATATCAGCTGCGGCAAGAACATTACAATTCCAGTGGCTGGTTTCAAAAACGGTTTTCTATGTTGTATACACTGAAAATAAGGGACTGGAGTAAAAAGGATATTTTTCTCATGCTGCATTATTACTGTATGTTCTTCTATCGATTTCTTCTGATTCTTCTAACTTGGAATTAAAATTCACCTCATCAGAGATCTCTCACTGATCTCCGTAAGTGATTTCCAGTTTCACTCTTTCTTACTTAATCCAGTTCAGGTTTTGGTGGCATCACTTTTTAATTACATATTCATCTTTGCTTGCTTTTTATTTTTTTCTCTTCTACTATGTGAAATTTCTTTAAAAGTAGGAGTATTTCTCATGAAAAATATCTCCAGTTCCTGGAGATATCTGACACATAGTAGGCATTCAATAAATATCTAGTTAATGATTAAACCAAGTGAATAAAAGCCTAAGTAAAATTCACAAGTTCCCACCTAGAGTTAGAGATCCCATCCATTTGACAATTGCATTTTTTGGTTATAGAAATGAAAAATATCTGTTCCTCAGAAAATATCTCAATGTATGAATTCATATGCATTTTTCATCAATGCCATTGACTTTTGAAACAGACAGAAAAGAACTCTAGTATCAAAGGGAGATGCTTGATCCTGTTTTAAACAATTGTACTTATAAGAGAAGGCAAGGGACTCAAACCCACACCTCATGGGGGAAAGGTATTAGAAGATGTGTGTGGAGAAAAGGAAAGCTGAGCCTTCCATAAGTGTCTACTGTAAATCTGTATCAGGTAACACAGATGAAGGCACATGACACAAGGATAAATGCCAAAGTTAATATATAATACACCATATTGATGTATTTCTTCAATGGCCAAGTAACTATGAAATTAATAGAAAACTTATCGATCAACTGTCTTATATCTATAATGCTCTGTGCTACTCATTTGTGGTACAATTACATGACAAAACTTACTCTCAATGCATAAGCTGGATAGGTATTCACAGTGATAAGTAGTTTAAAGAAGATGGAGTAAACAAGGATTAAGGAGGGTTTCTTTAGGAACAGGGTGATAAAGACCTTATTGAAGAGTCACCCTTTGAGCTAAAGTCTGAAAGATAAGGAGTCAGCACTGTCAAGTTTGGATACAAGAGTATTTCAGGCAGAGATAAGGTGCAAAGGCCAGATTTAGAAAAAGGTTTGATGTCTTCTAAGTACAAAAAGACCAGTATGATTAGAGTGTTCTGGACTCAAATGCCTGGCAGAATCAAATCAAATGACTCACACATTTTTGTGACTTTCCTAATGTAGTTTGAATGGAATCACATTCTAACCCAGGTTAGGGAAGTTGTGCCAGAGCCATGCCCATCGTTTGGTTCCAAAACAAAACCTCTGTATCAGGTGAGCGTGAGAAGTGAAATTAGGATTTCTGATCTTATCGTAGTTTTTGAAACCTGATTCTTAAACCTCAAAGACCAAGGGCTTATTTTATGTAATTATTGAAAGGAAGGGTTACACTCAGGAAATATGACAAGTAAATATGCAAATAGTGCTAATTTCATTATTTCAAGCTATCTTTGGTCTGGGGATACAGTTCAGTGGCACAGTGCTTGACTAGCAGCATGAGGCCCTAGGTTCAATGTCCAGCACCGCATAAAAATAATGATGATAATAATAATCACACAGAAAATGGACAAAACAAAGTGATGCAACCCAATCCCTTTCAGGGATAATAGGTAGCGGAGATCTCCAGATAAAGTGATAGAATGACAGATTTTCTGGAGAGTGCTTTTGAGAAGGACCCAGTCCCAAGGCAGTTAAGTCCCAGGTGTGGGCGGTGTCTGTGCCAGGCCCTGAGGACAGAGGAGAGATCCAGCCCCTGCCAAACACCCTTCACTGCCACTATTAGATTTTAAAATTAAGTTTACTATGCCAAGAGAAGGTCAGCGCTGTGACACATATTGAATGGCATGTGTCATAGCTAGAGGGTGTGCTTTTTGCCAGTCACAGAAGTTGGAGTATATATAGAGTATCAGAAGAATTCTGAGCGAAGCTTGGTGTGTTTGCTCAGGCTACCATAACACAGTGCCGCAGACTGGGTGACTTAATCAAAATTTACTTCTCCCAGTTCCGAAAGCCAGAAGTCCAAATCAAGATGGCCGCAGGAGTGGTTCCCTGTGCGGCCTCTCTTCCTGGCTTGCAGGTGGCCACCTTCTCCCTGTGTCCTCACCTGGACTTTTTTCTAATGTTCTTATAAGGACATTAGCCCTATCTAATCAGGGTCCTACTCTTACAGTACCATTTAACCATTGCCTTCCCAAAGGCCCTATCTTCAAATCCAGTTCTATTGAGTGTTAGGCCTTCAACATATCTTTGGAGGGGCCACAAGTCAGCCTATAAAACACTTGAAGACTAGGTTCTTCCCTGAGCTCTGACATTAAATTGCTTTCAGATCCTTCCCACTCTACAGCAATTATTTTTTCTTTATTTTTCCATGTTTAAAATAAAGTCAAGCATGTCACACACCTGTAATCCCAATACTTGGGAGGCTGAAGCAGGAGGATCACAGGTACAAGGACAGCCTCAGCAAGTAGTGACACTCTTATCAATCTATCGAGACTGTTTCAAAATAAAAATAAAAAATAGGACTGGGTGTTATAGTTCAGAGGTGGAATGCCCTTGGGTTCAATCCCCAGTACCACAGTTAATAAATAAATATATAAACAAACAAAGTCAAAGTGGATGATCTCTACATATCTTCAAAAATTCTGAGCTGGGTGTAGTGGCACAGGCTTGTAATCCCAGTCCTTGGGAGGCTGAGACAGGAGGATCACAGGTTTGCGGCCAGCCTCAGCTACTTAGTGAGGCCCTCCACAACTGTATCAAAATAAAGAATAAAAACTAGGGCTGGGTATGTAGCTCAGAGGTAGAATGCCCCTGGGTTCAATCCCCAGTTCCGAAAAAAAAAAAAAATTCTGGCTTTGTCCTCTAAGAAAATAAATTTAATGATTATTTTAAGTAATAAATGAAACAGTAAACTTCTAGAACTTGAGTACTAGGAAGATTTATTATGATCAACTATAATATTCAGTATTTATTTTATTCAACCAAATTGTCTACTAAATTGTCTTAATCCCTAGAGTAATACAATCTCAGAGATTGTATTAAGAGACACTCTGAGCCTATAATCATCAACTCCTCTCAACCTCAAAAACCAGCATCTTAGATAATATGTTGGAAAGTAATGCCAAGAGTGCATCCAAGTAATCAGCCTACTTAACGTTTCAGCCACACTAGCTGTTGGCATTATGGTTCATCATAAAACATTAATCTAGTAAATGCCTAGGGAATTTACAAATGCATATGTGTCAAAATGTTAATTAATTAAAATGAATTAAATTTAGCAAAACTATTACTATCTATGCCGGCAATTTAGGCAAAGAAAGAAGTGGGTCTTGTTCACACTGCAGCTTAATAAGTAGAACACTGGATTAATTATCAAGAATCACAGATAGACTGCTGTTGTTTGGACATGATATTTAGAAATTTAGATTTCTGGGCACAATTAATTTGAGCTTCAGATACAATGCTAGGGTGCCAGGTTGTTAAACATGATAGAAGTCAGATTTCATCTGCAATCTAGAGTTCATAGGAAAGCACATATATATATTTTAGCATGAAGTAAAGTAGGAACTGAAGGCAGAAATAAGATTAAGAGACTGGTAAGGAGGTACACAGAAGGTGGTTCAAAGAGCTGTCCATACCATTCCTATCTCCATTTGCCCATGAAAGCAATAGCTTCTCTTGTGGGATGTTTGAAATGTGCTACTTTGGTCTCTGACAAAGAACATTACGTACTATAATTTTGCTAATATATGCTCACATCTTTGCTGCCTCAACTTAAATAGCACATTCCATTCTCCGGATTTCAACCAGAAGGGCAAAATGAACAAGAGCCCCATAGACTCAATCCACACCCCTTGGAAGCTGGTAATTGGTGAAAGTGGCTCTAATGAAGAACCCAAAAGAGGAAAATGCAATTAACTAGGAGCTCTGTCTAGTGTCTAATTTGATTTTCTTGGCTTGGTAGCTCAGCTGGTTGGAGCATGGTGCTAATGAAGTCAAGATTGCAAGTTCAATTGTCATATGGGCCAGTTAGCCTCGCTCAATTCCATGGCTACTGACCAAATGAGTTCTATTGGTCACAAGAGGAGCCAGGCAAGAGAGGATGGATTACAGAAAATCTATTTATACCACTGTCAAAAACAAACTGGAAGTGCTACTGTCAAGGGCAGGGTTATAGTGTGGACTTCATTTTAATTCCTTAAAACTGAGAAAATGCTTACAAAATCCTAAGAAGTAAACATTGAAACAAACATTAAAACTTTCCAAATACTATAATTAAGGTCCTTTATAAAATCAAGAGATTTGGTCTGATAAAGTTATTGTAGTTGTTCCTTAAGTGAGTTATCAGACATCTAAATTTTAATATGGCTGAGAATACGGATTTCTATTGAGGTACAACAAATCTGCGAGATGAGAGGGAGAAGAAACAATGAAAGAAATAGTCTTTAATGCTGAACAAGAAAGGAAAACAGAAATAAGGAAAAAGAAAGGTTGGTCATGGAACCAGAATGTTAAAGAATGGGCAATTGCTTCGCCATTCACTCAGTCTGAAATAGACTTAGTAGACCTGCCCTCTTGACCTTATGTTTGAGCTTAAATACTCTGCAGAGTTGTGATGCCTGTATGTGTTGGCAGGGTGGGGGTACTGGGGATTGAACCCGGGGCATTCTACCTCTGAGCTACACCCCCAGCCCTTTGCAGTTTTTAGTTGGAAATAGGGTCTCTCTAAGTTGCTAAGGCTGGCCTAGAACCTGTGATCCTCCTGTCTCAGCCTCCCAAGTAATGTGATTATGAGATTACAGGTGTGTACTATGGCACTCAGCCTGTGATCTATTTTTTAAATCAACTGAATGTGAAACCCTAGGCAAACCCTCACTTAAACCAATTACAAAAGACTCCAAAGGCTTCCACACAGCTGCCTTCTCCTAAGGGATGTCTCAGGCAACTCTACTTTATTCCAGGATCTTAAGGCCACAGACATGTCTCTTACAACTCGACACATATATAACATGTGACAGCTGTCCTGTTATTCAAATCAACATGTCTGGAACTCAGTTTTACGATATTCTCAGAAAACTATGGAGAAAGAGCTAGCTTGCTGGCAAATCCTTCTTGTGCCACAAGAGATACCATTCCTAATCTTTCGAGAAAACTCCATTCTGATCTCCATAGTGGTTGTATTGAGAGAAAATAGGAAAGAAAAGGAACTTCAAATAAAAGAGAGAAACTAGTAGAACAGTAGAAGGGGTTAGGGGAAAAGGGAGGCTTGAGGAAGGAAACAGTTCAAATAATCTTACGTCCATACACGAAGGTGTCCCTTCTAATCTCACTAGCATGTATAGGGAAGGAGGAGGGCAGGGTGGGATCCATGGGAAACACACCAAGGGGTGTGTGTATGTATAAATGTATCACTTTGAATCTCACTATGTTGTATAATTACAATATACCAATACAAAAATATAAAAAAGAAGCATACGAAAAACAGTGCCCCAAGGGATGAAGAAATCTGGAGTGTGACCATTGAACAAGTCGCCTCTCAGGGGAGGAGTGGGTTCTGTAAACCACAGTCAAGTGCACAGCACAGTTTGTGGTTCATCTTTTCCCCTTTTAACCCACAAGTCTGGCTATTCACCTTGTCATATCCTGCTTCACTCATAAGGGAAATAATTTCCATATCTTGCCCTTCCCAGCTTAAGAAAATCAGGCCTTCCTGGCACGTTTTGGAAATTCCCTGTGATAGAAGTTCTATTCATGAAACTCTGCATCTTGCATGAAGTTTCTGAGGCCTCTTGAATTTCTTTACAGAGGCAGAGAACAAACCGAGTCCAACTTCCCTCTTCATTCCCTCCTTACACACACATTTGTCAGTAACATCGGATGGAAAATTAAAACACAGATAATAAACAAGATAGATAAAGATAGATAATGGTATACTATACTATACTATACAAGTAGTATAGTATTTGATTCTTTTGAATGGTGAAGCAGTCTAAGGATGCAGTCCCAAACTTTTTGGACTCTCTTCTTCAAACTTTCTCTCTTCTAAGGAGCAGAGACAAAGGTCTTCTTACTAGTGGAAAGTGTGAGAGCAAAGAGACAGACGATTAGTGATACACTCAGCTCCAGGAAAAACATCTGAACAGGATTCTGCTATCTTTTGATAATAAAGCCATTTGTGTGGGTCCCATTTTCATTTCCAACTCAGTGTTAATTTTAGTCACTATCATTTGAATACCCAGTCTTAACTTTTTTTTCCCCTGCACATGCCTTGCTAATCAAAATACTTCATTCATTAACATTACCAAGATTACAGTGTTTTATTACTACACTAAATTTCAGCATTTAGTTCTAGTATAGCAATTGCAAATACTGAGGGCAGCTACAATGGTATTTTTAATATACTTTTATTGGTACATTTTAATGACACATCCTATTTAGGGTTAGTGTGATAGAAACATACATCCCCCCTCCACTGTTCATGGTAATGAACTTGGTATTATTTTAGTAACATCAGATGAAAACTGCGGTTAAGCCTGACAAGCACCAGGGACAGCAGCAGTACTCTCACGCCCCCTGTTGGTGTGTTAGCAGGGAATTAAAGTTAGGTTGTTTTGTGTCACAAAGAAAAACGTCCAGTGCTTTCCCATTAACCTAGTTTAGACATAAACTAAAAAGTACTTACACACACACACACACACACACACACACACACACACACACACACATTTGAGAATGTAAGGTATTCCTCTGGCTTTATTTTTTAACTGAAGTTGAAAGAAAAAGTAGAGAGGGTGAATTTGGCACAGGTGTGAAAGAGCTCTTGCATACATTTATAATTGACAACTGCTGAGCATCACCCATGCACTAAGTATTTTCTCATGCAATTTTAATATTTTTGGGAAGTGGAAGAGCATAGACTTTTAAGTCAAATAGGCCTGAGCTTGAATTAAGGGAACTTTTCTTTCTTATCAATTACACTGAACTCTATAAACATGAGAAAATTTTTTCTTTTTTTATCTTGAAAATTATGTAGGCTATAATTTCTGTACATTGTTGTTTTGGGGACCAAAGTAGTTATGGGTTGTGTGACATAAATATTGATTTTAGTTTTATTTTACAAACGTGGGATATAAATATTTTCTAATGCCTATTTTTTATAGCTAGAAAAACTGAGGTTCAAAGAGAGAAAAAACTGGTCAGGCTTCTGCAGCTGGTCCATAGTGATGCTGGCATTAAAACCTAGATTATTTTGCCCCCATACAAATGATTGCTATTTTGTGTTACTATGTAACTGTGTCATAACTCATTGCTATATAATCAGATCTATATAAGCTACTCTGTTTTGAATTATAACCTATACAATTTAATGAGTGAAGTGTAATGACATAAAAGTCGTCTCATTTGTGAAACTTTCCTGAACAGCATTCTAACAACAATTTGACTTTATTTTAAAAACTAAAATTCCTGGTTATTCTCAAAACAAAGGAAACTGATCGCTTACTTCCAGGAAGATGTATTGGGTTTCCATGATTATTCTATAAATGCATGAGAAATAATTATTACAGATTTTGTTTACTATATGTACATCAATAAGGACAATTAAATACTCATGTAAGTACAGAAGTTTAATTATCAAGCAGAACTGGTAACATTCTCAACATAATTACAGTATTAAGTACTTTGATTTTTTGAAATATTTACAATTTATATTATACCTAGAAATTATCTCTGATCATTCAATTAGAAAACTGGTTAAACTTTTAAAATGATATAATCAGAAACATATTTGTGTTTCCTACCAGTTATTTAGGTTGCAAATTATTCAAAATTGTTTGAATCATGTCCCAATATTCTACTTTTCATAAAAGAAGAGAAATCACATGTGTAAGCAATTAAATACACACTTACTTCCATTTCAGGATAATGTAGAAGAATATAGGCCTTAAATATCTACCCACTCTTAGTCATTTCCTGGACAGATCATAAATCAAAGTTAATTAGGCCAAGGAATCATTTTAATGGGTCTGAAATTTGCACATATATATTTAATAATGAATAATTGTAGGTCATTTCTTTATCAGCAAAGACATGTGCCATTATAATTGTGTTAGTCTTAGTGGAAAGTGCGAAACTAAAGTTATACAAGTCAATTAAGCTTTTGTGAATGGGATTAAATTAAAACAAATAATTATATACTGGAGCTACAATGGTGTGTTGTGGGACAATGATCCATAGAAATCATTCTTGCAAATCCATCCATTTATTCATTCATTAGCCAAACAAATATTTATTGTCTTTCTATTGAGTGGCCCAAAAAAAGATAATTAGGTTTAAACTCAATTAACCACTTGCTAACTAAGCAGAATACAAGAGATCAGCTCATTTCTTTAAATCTCACTTATTTGTGAAATAAAGATGCACATACCAATTTCTCAAGATTGCTATGGGATTCAGAATCACTACAGATGGTTCCTGCCCACCATGATTCACTCAAGATTTTTCAACTGTAAGATGGTGTGGAAGGAATGTGTACCATACTTTGAATGTTGAATTTTGACCTTTTCCCAGTATAACAATTCTCTCTTGCAATGCTAAGCAGCAGGAGCAATCCTCAGCTCCTAGTCAGCCACAGGATCAGGAGGGCAAACAAGCCACACTCTGAAGTATAGTGTGTTGCTGCACTATGATGTGTGGTAGGTTAGGTTATTGAATGCAATTTCAATTTAGGATGTCTTTAATGTAGAATGGGCTTATCAAGATGCAATCCTATGGTGAATCAAATAGCATCTGTACCAGTACAGTTCCTGGAATTTAATATTTCTGCAATATTATCTTGACCTAAACCTGGCTTCTTTTCCAGAAGGGGGAAATCTTTTCACCTTTCAATAAATGTTTCTTGATCTACAAATAGTTGGACAAAAATATGTGTGAAGTCCTTTCTGGATCTAACCTTCTAAGTTACTGCAAATGTAATATTCGTAAATGTCAGGACTAGACATTGAGATGCTGTGCCAGATTCTTCTCAGCAATAGATCCTTTTAAACGAGATCTGTGTCAAAGTTACTCTTTAATTTGAGCTAAGGTGTGTGGAGTATGGAAACATATTATTTTATAAAAATATTCAAGCAAGGGTTTACCTTCAGCTATTCTGTTCTACCTAGAATTTTTTTCATATATGTATCTTAAAACATTTTTTACCAACACATAAACAATATGAAAGTGGTAAATGTAGATTAAAAGTATAGAGTGTTGTTTAAAAATGCCTCCTGGATGGGGTTACCTTATGATAACTTTGTCGATATCTAAATCTGGCAATTAATCTTTAATTAACCTAAATAGGAAAGTAGATAGTAATATCAAAATATTCAGAATGTTTTACTCAAAAAAAACATCTAGAAGTAGCTGTTGTCAAGGTGCAGTATTTTTCTGTCCTGAAAACTGTTTCATTTATTTTTTTTCTTTTTTTACTGACATACAGGAAGTTGAAATGCTGATAATTATGGAGAAAGGAAGAAAATGGAGAGTTTTAGATAATTTTTAAAACCTTGTAGGAGTCTTGAGAGTCCTTAGGTTGCACTCAAGAACACTGGGAGTAGTTTTGACAGAAATCTTCCTCTTGTTGTTTGTGTCTTTTGGGTCAAGTTGACCAAAATTTGTCAAATTCACAGGTTATACAGAATTCAAATATCCTAAGAAATTCTCAGGAAGTGACTTTTCCCTTCAATCACATTAAAGAGAAGTGCCTAGAGAAGTGCCTTGAATGTCAACTCCTTTAGCCAGGCTGGCCACCTCATCAGAAAGTGACTTGGATAGGCTGCAGCAGGGATGAGGGAAGGAGAAGGAGACAGACAAAGGCAGCAAGGGCTGCTCTCTTTGTTTTAGGGGCTCTGCGGATATGTGGACCAAACACCTTCAATCCTAGCAAAACTTCGCCCTCAGCCTTTCATGTGAATCTGCCTCTTTAACTTGCTCACATATAAGCACATGTTAAAAAGAAACCACAGCAAAACCAGCTATCAGAGGAGTGAGAATAAACAGCAACATAAATGTATAAATTCCCTCAACAAATAATTAGGAAGCATACTTCAATTTATTCCAAAACAGTAACAAGGAAACAAATGAGTTGTTACCCTGAGTAGAGCTCAGAAACTAGGATTATCAGTTAATATTGTTATTTTATTTATGTCCACTTAAAAATATGTTATTTTGGTGATAAAAATAAAACTCCAAGATTCTTTGTGTAAAATTTCAAAGATTCAATTTAAAGTAGCCAAATAATGGAACAAATCAAGGTGTCCTTCAACAGATGAATGGATAAAGAAAATGAGGTCCAACACATAATGGACTTTTACACAGCCATAAAGAAGAACAAAATTGTGACATTACCAGGAAAATGGATGAAACTAGAAAATATTATTCTAAGTGAGATCAGTCAGTCTAAGCAAGTCAAGGGTTATATATATTTCTCTTATATGCAGAAGCTAGAGAGAAAATATCAAAGAAAAGGGACTTCAGATAAATGAAGAGAGAGAGTAGAATAGTAGACAGGGCTCTGGGATAGGAGATAGAGAGTGGGAAAATGAGAATTGAGGAAGGAAACAGTTCAAATAATGATATCTTCATAAATCTCACTAAATGTATGGCAGGGGTGGGATGTGGAGGGAAATACACCAAGTGATATTTGCATGTGCATATTCAACACTTTGAATCTCACAATGATATATATATTTTCAATGCACCCATGAAAATATTTGATTTTTTAAAGATTATTTAGAGTTCATTTGATGTCAAGAGTCAAATGAGAGTAACCCTGAACTATTTGTATTTACCTACTTGAAAGTGGTGATTAATTGCCACTGGTGGAGCTGATGGTAGAAGAGAATATGGATGCTGGAGTCATTAGGGATTTTGTGCACACATGTCCACAGACATATCCTGGGAACTTTGGGAATTGCTACCATAGTAAACCATTGTCTATCATTCAGGCATATCATGGCAAAAAACAGATTAAGAATCATAGGACCAGATAACCCTTCCAAAATATATTTTAGGTATTTTAAAAAGTTAATAATATAAGTTAAAATTTTAGTTATTTAAAAAAGATAGCACGATAAAGCATCTAAATAAGTTTACCTATCAGAAAGCTTTACAGATAGAAATAATCAGCTAGAATTTTCTAAGCACCTACTCTTGAGTTGGCACTGCCCTCAACAATTTATATCTTATTTTAAAATATCTTATTTAATATTCTCCCCCCAAAAGAGGTAATATAAAGTAGATCTATCAGGGTACAGAGTCTTAATCAAATAGAATAATATGTCCAAGTTTGCTCAACTTGTAAATATCAGAACAAGAATTAGGAACCATGTGTGCTTAACATCACATTTTTACTGCTTCAATTACCTCAGTATTTCCCATCTCAAGACATTGTCCATTTGACTCAAAGATGTGGTCAAAATGGACCTCAACATTCTTTGATAACAGTATGTGGAAATACAGTTCCACTGATTTCTTCTCCTTATTTTAAATATTCTCAATTAATTAGAATTCAAATTACTTCCACATGTGATGTTTTTAACTCTGCAACAATTTTAGTCTTTTGCTCTATTTCATAACAAGTCAAACTATTATTGACAGATTTGCATCCTTTAGTCACAGAATGTTATAAGCAATCATCTCAAAGTTAGAATGGGCTTTACCAAGGCAATCATAACACCTACTTTCAATAATTTCAGTTTCATCTTTCCCATAATGAGTTTCCCTGCCCATTTAAATAGCAAGTTTCTGAAATATTGAGTCAATTAATTTCTCAAGTTCCCTAATGTGATTGCAATATATGCAGTGCAAAAAGCTAAATAGATAATGTGTTATAAAATTAAAGAGAGAGAGTGAGCAGGAGAGAGGGAGAGAAAGTTCACACTGGTAATAGATTGGTGTTTCTACTTTAAAAGGAAAATGATTAGTCTCTGCAAACTTCTATTTTTTTTCTAGCAGACATACTTTAACCATGAAATCCCAACTCTATATTTAACTACAAAGTTCCTTTGACATGCATCAAGTTCAAGAGAACAATCTGTGCCAGGCACAGCAGATGTGAAAACATCCCAATATGATATTAAATGATAACGATCAAATTCTAAAAGCATAGTCAACCTAAATAACCAGGTGAATTACATCTGGTTGCCTTTTTAAAAAATATTATGCAGCATATTTTTCCTACCTGCATCTCCACCCATCTATCAAATTACATCAGCAAACTGAAATAAATATATACAAGTTTTCAAGTCTACCAACTGCATAGTGAAAGGTAATTTCCTTGATTTTTTTCTTTAAATTCTATAAATCTCTGACTAGAATTATATGGCAACATATCCAAATTAAAGCATAAAATACATTTATTTAATTTTTAAAATGCAATAAAGACTCGGGATATGAATAATCATGTAATAATAGAAATATGCCAGAATGATTTCTTGACACGATGGCAAATATTTCTGAGAGCAAGGTTTTTACCTGACTTTACTTCTTCAGATATACAAAAAGTATTCTGAGTTAGAAAAGGAGCAGCGGTTTTCCTTTCAGTACTAAAATAGACAAGCTTTTCCCTAGTTATGAAATTAATTGGTGAGTTTTTATTTGAGAAACTAAACCATCATTAAAGTACATGGGATATTTTGGAACTAAGTCTAAGTATTAATCGTACAACATTGTAAATGTGTTTATGGACACCACGTTGATCATAACAAAACAGCTAATTTTATGTTATATGAGTTTAGTCTAAATTTGAAAATTGAATAAAGAAAACATTACATTTCCACTTGGACGAATAGTTTTATATAGATATATTTTTGAATTAAAAAGTTTCAGGATTGTGTATTTCATGTGTGTATCTTGTATATATAGAGCCTTTGGTTGCTCTCTCAAATACAAGCATCAGGCCTCACACCCTTGGGCCTTCTTTATTGACAGTTTCATTCGTTTTTCACTTTCTTGTGTGTTCAATGAGGACAGTCCTGAGTCCAGCAGAGGGGAAGGAGGGACATAATTGAATAATCCTGTTGTAGCAATTTCTATTCCCCTTAGTAATGACTGTGAAGGTGAATCTGCATACAGGCTTCTGGAAAAGATTTTCCTGACTGGCAGAAGAAGGAACATGGAAAGAAATGCCTTTCTGGTCCTTGCTACGTTTTGTGATGTCGGTTTGTGACACTAGGAACTGCTTCAATCTTCCTGTAGCCACGAGGGGGGACCTCACAACACGCTAAAGACATCATTGTGCCTCTCACTTAGAAAATACTACATCTAAATTTTGGTTATGTGAATTAGTAATTTTTTCTCAATGTCAAAGTCACTTACATTGGATATCTTTTTATTTTTAGTTAAAAGTATACTACTTGATACAGCATGATCCCAACTCCCTATTTTTTGGTAAAAAAATAATCATGGTATAGAAAGTATGTAATTAAAATATTTCACCACTGCATATGTATATAAAGTACATATTCATATGGACATTTATTAAAAATTTCTTGAAGACTGCACACAAATGGGTAATTATGCTTATCATAGGGAATGACAGAAAGTACAAAGAAATAGGCACAACTTTTTACTTCATAGAGTTCTTTTTAAATTATTACTATTTGTGGGGGGGTACTAGGGATTGAAAACAGGAGTGTTCTATATCTGAGCCACATCCCCAGCCCTTTTTATTTTATTTTTGAGACAAGGTTATCCTAAGTTACCCAGGCTGGGCTGAAACTTGGGATCTTCCTGCCTCAGCCTCCGAAGCAGCTGGAATTACAGTCATATGCCTGGCTACAGCACTTTATAGAGTCATGTTTGAAGTTGTTTCAAAAAAACTTATGCTACTTATATTAATTCTACACAAAACAAAAAGTAAAATTAACCATAATTCCTCATAGAGGAAAATAGCATATATATATATATATATATATATATATATATATATATTTAAAAATTACATGTTTACTAGCATTTCTGTTTTTTTCCAAGGCTTTTATTATACCATGTATTAATCAAGACTTTCTTGGTTACAATGAAGGATATTTTGTGGGCTTCTGATACCAGGAGTGTACATAGAGCCCAGTCTCTCGCCTTCTCATCTCTCATAAGTGCTTCTCCACTGAGACTGGCCCATCCCTGTGGAAAGGGTAACTGGCAATTCTGACCTATGAGAAATTCTCAAAACTCCAGAAAAGTAAAGGCTCTTCACACTCAACACCAATTTTAAAAAAATGTCTTTTAAACATGGGTGATATGCCTGTCCCTGGGTCTCTGTGACGGAGCGAGGAAGAATAATCATTCTGAATTGAGTTTGGAGCTTCTTAGTATCCAAAGCATTTCCAGCAGACCTCACAGTGTGGAGTATCACAGTAAACCTCACATCCTTTGCTCTAGGGAGTGATATTCTCTGCCGCTTACTTCTTAGGTGAGCCTTAAGGATCATGTCTGTCAAAGGGTCAGGGTGGGGATTGAGCACAGAGCCCACCACAGTCTCTAGGTTAGGCCTTGCAAAACTCAACATTACCAGCATTTTGTTTAAATTCGTCAATCCTGGGTCATCTTGAGGCTGAATCATCTTTCCTCATTAAGACCATCTCATCTGCATGGTATTTGGATCATACGTTACAGTTGGTGAAGCTGTTAATCTATACTTTATTTGAACCACATAACAACTCAGATGGAAAACTGAGACTTAGAGAAAGGAAATTGCAGTTAATGTCCTGCATGGATTACGATTGGATGGTCCAGTTCCCAGCCCAGAATCTAATCCCAGTCTGATACTTTTTAAGGTAGGAAAGCCTGTGGTTAATGGTGAGTCAGTTAGTACTGCCTCAGTCTCTTCCAGAGTTTTTTATTCTATACTCCCATTATTCTAAATTATCTCAAAAGTTCTTCTGTAATCTAGGGAGATAATCAAGCCACTCAAAATTAGGAGAATTTGCTTTTAAAAATACCACATAGACCCCATTGTAATTAGTTTTTTCTAATCAAATCACACAAATTATTTGCATACAAATAAAAGAGTTTTCATGAGAATTGGAATAGTAACTATACCAGCTATACTCAGAGATACCTCAGTGAAAAAATTCTCTGGACCTGAAAAGGTTCTTCACTGGAGAAATGTGTGTTCATTGCTGCTGAAATGATTAGGAAATCAGACATTCCCAATATTAAATAATATGGCATTGCCGTTTTTGGTTTCACATCAGGGTCCCTTGTTGCATCAAAAACTTTTATTAGTTATATAATGAAAAACAAAATTTTCTATTGGGAAAGGATGCTGCTGTGAGGAAAATGATAACATTTCTTATTTCACTCTTGAACAGTGTATTCCATTTCTAGCAGATAATACCAGTTACCTGAGGAGCAATTAAAAATATTGGTACATTAGCATTAGTCCTAGTTTTTTAAATAAAGTAGATAAGGATACTTATGTTAATGAGGGGTAGAATATGTGTTCTTAAAATATCCTCTGGGTCATTCTGATGACTTAGAAGCTTTGAAAGAACTCTTGTAGACCATCTATATTCACTGTGGCAAAAGTTTTTTTTTTAGATTTTTTGCAGGAGTAATTTAGAATCAAAGAAACACTCTGTTCCTGTACATAAAGTCACATCTGGTGAAACTGACATTTCTAGGTCTCTGCCAACCATAACATCATGAGAATGGATTATACTAAAAACCATCCTCAGATTGGATTTTAGAAGCATTCTTCAACTGTGCCATCCCTAACCACTTAAAACAATTATGACTTTAAAAAAATCACTTAGACTTTTTAGCATTTCACATTCCTCATTTGTAAAATGGATAACAACAGTAATAGTAACAATATGCCGGGCATGGTGGCGCATGCTTGTAATCCCAGTACTAGGGAGGCGGAGACCACAGGATCCGGGTTTGCGGCCAGCCTCAGCTACTTAGTGAGGCCTCCGCAACTTCGGGAGACCCGGTTTCAAAATAAAGTATACAAAATAGGGCTGGGGGTGTAGCTGGGAGGTAGAACGCCCCTGGGTTCAATCCCTGGTACCTCAAAAAAAAATAGTAACAATATGATGTCTGTAAGAATTCTGTAGGCTCTAAAGCAGCACATTCATGTGATGTTAAATATCCTTGATCCTTTCCCCTTGCTCATTGTCATAATACCATTAAAAGCATAGAATCCCCCTTGTCTTTGAAGATTTTCTAAGCTCTTTGGTCAGACTTAACTGTCTGTTCTCCATGCGGCTGCAACACTTTGCTGAGTTTCTGCTCTGGAACCTCCCTTCTGCTCTGTGTCATACCTGTTGTGCACATTCAGTTAACCCTGTTAGGTTTTGAGCATGTTGGTGATCCCTGGTTTTCAGCATCATGGTGTTTAGGACAAACACTTAAGTATGTCCTCAACAAATAATTCTTTATTGAACTCCATCGATGAAAGGGGAACACTACAAGATGGCATGAAGTGACCACCTCTCTGTGTTTTATCACTTTGCTATCTCAAAATTTCAGCCGCAATTCTTTGTTCCTTTCTCTAGTGAAGGCACAATATCTTTGAAAAACAATGTAACCATTATGAACCCATTCTCTTCCCTGCATCAGACCCTTCTAATCTACATGAGAATCTACAGAAAAAATAATCTAATGCAAGGTAAATAAATTCAAAAAGTTCCTGCAGGGTGCTTTTTCTATCCACTGTGCATTCACTGAAGAAATAATCTTAAGCTATTGGCTGCTATGCACTCGTTCTTAACTTCTGGTTTTCTTTTTTTAAAAATGTTCCAAATTTATTCTTTAGTATTTATATTTGTAACTTTGGAAGATTTTATATTTTAAGTTATAGGCATATTTATTTTTCATCAAAATGTTTCTTTTTCTAACCATTAAGAAAGATTGTCATTTAAATTGAGGTTCTATAGCATCAGAAAATGCACAAAAATGGGTTTTGGTTTCTTTTGGCTTGATCCATTTTATTTCTTAAATATTTTCTTTGTAGTCACACTCATAGCATACAATCATGCAAAAATTTAAGATTTCCTTTTAAATAACCCACAGGTGTTACAATTACCTGGAACATAGTAGATATCAAGTAAAAATGGAAATTATAACAAACGTAAGTTACAGAATGTTGGTATGGGACCTGTTCCACTGATCAGTTTGGGTATCATCTAAGCACAGAAACTGATACCGCAGTTACTGCCATTATCAAATCAATATACTATAGCAAGAAAGATATTGTATCTGTAATGGACATGTCTAGTTCTGCCCAAATTGCACAGAAATAATCAAACTGTCACATACAGTAGTTGTTACAGACAAATGGCTTAGTGGTTTAAAGGATGAGATGTAGCTGGGCAGGATGGTGCACACCTGTAATCCCAGTACTTGGGAGGGTGAGACAGGAGGATTTCAGGTTCAAATCCAGCATGCAGTAATTTAGCAAGACCATGTTTCAAAATAAAAAGTAAATAAAAGGAGGCTTGGGGTGTAGCTCAGAGTTCAATCCTGGGTTTAATCCCCAGTAGAGAAAGAAGGAAAGGAAGAAGGAAAGGAAGGAAGGAAAGAAGGAAGGAAGGGAGGGAGGGAGGGAGGGAGGGAAGGAGGGAGGAAGGACACTGAAAGTTCATTCAGCAACTGGAGAAGCCAGAGAAAACAAAGAATGAGGAAGACATGGGAATCCAAGAACAAACGACCAAACACAGGAGGGAGAAAAAGAATCACTAAGAAGCAAATGGAAACCCAGGGGCTTAGCCTGGGTGCCAGCCAGACAGTGCTAGGGCAAATAAATGGAGAGTTCCCAGGGTCTGAGGTGAAATACGGCCAGAGGGGGATGGGTCACTGGAGGTGTGGCCTTGGGGACCTTATCTGTCCTTGGCCCCTTCCCCTCACTCTTCTCTGCTCTCATGAGCTGAGAGCAGCATTCCTTCATGATACCTTGACAAAGTAGTATTTGTCTAGGCGCCGCTGATGTGAACTGACCTCTGAAACCTCTGAAACCGTGAGCCAATAAATAAAGCCTTCTTCCTCCTACTTGTACTTGCCAGGTGTTTTGGTCACAGCAGCAAAGAAGCTAAGTAAAACAGAAGCATTCTTGTTATTTCTAATTATTATATTCGAAAGTACATTTGTTCAAGTTTCATATAAAGTTTTAATATAAGCATTTTGTCTTTACTTTCTCTAAAATGAAAATCAAATTCAAATTCTGCAAAAACAAATTAAGCATCTATTTATTTTTCTATACTTTTATTGGCGCATTGTAATTATACATTATAGTTATTCCAAGTGATACATTCATAAATGTAAACATCACTTGGTAAATTTCCCTCCATGTCCCACCCCACTCCCCCTTCTTCTTTCTTGTACACATCAGTGAGACTGGTAGTGTTCATATACAATATGCCAGTTAACCCCCCAATGAAAGGGGGTTATCAAATGGAGACATAGAGGAGTTAAATAATTTCTCTTTTATTTCTCCAATGAATTCAGGTCATTGGATTGTCATTGTTCATAATATAAAGGTTTATTAATCTGTAATTTCATAAGACTTAAGTACAATTATCAAACTGCAAAAAAAGGAGTGATACAATATGGTAAGAAGCTCAAGCAATTCAGATTGATGTTTAAATTTAAAATGTAAACTATGACTGGGGATAGTTGTAGAGCGCTTGCCTAGCATGTGCAAAGTCCTGGGTTCAGCATTGCAGAAAAGAAAATAAAATAAAACATAAACTACTCACCTTTCTACCAAGACAATCAATGCATCACCAATCACTGGAAGTTCCTAGGGCATACCCTTATGCAGTTTGTAATAGAGTATTTAGAATAGGCCAGACATAATTTCAATAAATTTACATCTGCAAATATATTTACTCATTATAATCCTATGATATAACTACTAGTGCTTTATATATGAAGAAACTGAGTTATATTCACAGAGAAATGAGGTAATGTTCCCGAGGCCCCCACAGCTAGTAATAAAGAATTCAAACCTAGGTTCAGAAGCAAAGTCTTAAACCACTACCATCTACTGCCAGTTTTCTATAGCGAGGATGCAGTGAGCACATACCAATAAAATGTCCTCCAAACTTTTCATTCCATGTGTGTTTCTCTTTTCCTCCTGTACTGGTTCCCCTTAACTTCAGTGTGTCAGTGGTACAGCTGGAGAAATCAACTTTGTAAATCACAGATATGGACACAACTCTATTGTGGAAAAGTAATTTCATGGTTCCTCCATTACTAACTCTTTAATATGCAAACGATCTCTTTCACAATCTGACCCTGTCTCCCCTGCCTTGCTCCATTCCTTTGAGCAGTGTTCCAGGACCAAATGAGGGCAGTAGACAATTACAGACCTGGTACCATTGAGGACCCATTTTGTTCTAATGCTGGGCTGGGGACTTAGAGATCCGAAGATATTCCCGCTCTTAAATTTCATTTTGATTATGTTACAAGGAAGGACATGCAGGCCTCCTGTGTCTTCCACCAGAACAAATGTTTGCAATTTCTAAATAGTGAAATTCACAGTTCTAATGAATTTTAAATAAATTTGGATTAAATCTCAGAATAACCAGACCTATGCAACCAGGTACTGATA
>PVJS01034914.1:0-21294 GCA_004027185.1 Glis glis
AATCGCCAGTACCGCAAAAAAAAAAAAAAAAGCATTTGACAGGCAGGACATCTACACATCAAAGGTGCCTGGTAAATGGTTGTCACTTTTTTTAGCTGAAATGATTGACTCCTAAGGACCAGGACTGGAATGGGTCCCAGTGTCCTGGGAACCAAGAAGGGAAACAAGGTCACCCAACAGGGGCTGTTCCCTGTGTCCTCACCCCCCAACAGATGTTCATACTGGAGGACCAAAGAGAAGTCTCTGACTCTGTAGATGAAGAGGCTGAGGTTCAGAGAGGTGAAGGCCCTTGCCTGGTGTCATAGAGCCAGCAAGTGGCAGGGACAGACCTTGAGCTCAGGGCAGCTGCCCATATTCTGCTCAGTCGGCACAGAAAAACAGCTGTTACTTTTCTTCCAGGTGTTGGGGGCTCTTACGGGCATCTTGGTGGCACTGGTGCAACCAGCCTCACCTGGAGACCATTTTCTTTCTGGAAATCCACCTGGGCTGCTCTTCCTGCCCAACTAGAGTCAAGGATGCGTCTGGAAAATGTTCCCGCCCAAATCTGGCTTGCCACCTATTGTAACTTCAGATAATTAGAAAATAAAAAGCCCATTCCTTTATCCTTTGGGCCATTAGGATATGCTGGAGATGAAGAAGGGGCAGAATATCCAGAGGCCTGCACCACAGGATAAAGGCCCTGCAGGGGGAGTCTAGGGAGAGGCTCCAGGGATGCACCGCCCAGATCTGTGTAGGCGAGTGCATGCACATGGGGACACACAGACATGAACATGAAGAAGGGCTGCTGTGAGCAGGCATGTATGTGTGAGAATCCAGCATGCATGTGTGCACACCTATCTGAACTTGAGTGTCGGGCCGTGCACATTTTTTTAAATCATGTATGACAATGGAAAGATGACTCTAAAGTCAGCAACCTAGCCCATCCTGCCTTTCACTCAGTGAGTGCTTCACATCTCCAAGCTTCAGCTTCACTGTGGTGACATGGATCTACTGGCAACTGCCTAGGATTTGAGGAAGGATGCAGCGAGATGATGGAGATGAAGCCATCTTGGAAATAAAAATGTGCTAATTACCAGCATGAGGTGATGGTTATGTTTTTGACTTGCCCAGAACTGGCAGAAAGAGGGGGTGGCAATGCCAGGAGCCACACAGGTAGGACAGCTGGCTTCCACAACTGTGTCTGTTTCTGGCTAGGGGGCAGTAGCAGGAGAGGGTCCTGCCCTTGCCAAAAAGAAGTGTTTGCTTAAGAGGTTTTTGAATAAAAAAAGAAGGAAGGGGCAAGCTCTAAGTATTTCCTCTGCTACTGCCCAAGTCCTTCATTTCCCAATGACTCCGGGAGGCCCGCCCCACCAGGCTGAGCCAGAAGCAGGAAGAGGCTCCTGTTCTCTGCCCAGGCGGAAGCCACCACTGCCAAGCTCACACGCAGGAACACCTATGGGACAGGGAATGGCTTCTCCCTGCAAAGCCAGCCGTTCCCCCCCCCCCCAGGCAGGGCTGCAGCACTAATGGTTTGAGTCTCTGCAGGGGCCTTGGCATGAGGTCATCTGTCACTTTGCCTGGCCCTCTATTACCTCCTTTCTATCTGAGCCCTGTTAGGACAGGGACTTGACTCTCATTCCTAACCATCCAGGTGTCCAGCAGGTCCTGTAACATGGACAAAGGCCCCGCAGAGGCCCAGGCTGGGCTGGGGGTTGCTGAGCTCTGGCTGGAAGTCTCTGTCCCAGAGCCAGAATCCCTAGATGTCCCCTCCAGCTCCCCACACCCCACCTCCATTCCCTGCAAGAAAAAGAAGCTGCTTCCTACTTTGGAAACGTTTATTCTAAGAAACCGAATGCTGAAAAGGGGGAGTGGCAGCGGTAGGCGCCTCACGGGGTGCTCAGCTTCTCAGAGGCCTCGTCGACGGCGCTCAGAAAGCTGCCCTTGACGCTCTCCAGTATGGGCAACAGGCCCTGGCCGAAGTCCTCCAGGGCGGGCTTGGCCCGCTCGCCGAATGCGCTCAGGTGCTCGCGGGCCTTGGCTTGGTAGTCGGCGAGGGTGGAGCTATCCTTGATCTCCTGCAGGCGTGCGGCCAGGCGCTGGCGCAGATCTTCACTGTAAGGCGTCAGCCGCGTGCGCAGATCGTCCACGTGGACGCGCGCCCTGTCGCGCAGCTGCTCTCCCAAGGGGCTCAGCAACTCGTGCACCTCCTCCAACTTCTGTTTCAGTGGTGCCACCTTCTCGCGATAGTTCTGCACGTCGGTCTGCCACTTGGTCTGGAAGTCGTCCAGGTAGGGCTGCACCTTCTCCTTCACTCCGGCCAGATCCTTGTTCAACTCCTCCCTCAGCGACGCGGTCTCCTTTTCCAGTTTATCCCAGAACTCCTGGGTCACTGGGCCGAGCTGTTCCTGCAGCTTGCTGACGGTGGTGCTCAAGGTGTCCCAGTTGTCCAGGAGCTTCAGGCTGGAATGGGAAAGAGAGGGGCTGAGGGGTGGCCCCCCGGGGACCCTGGACTGCCCCAGATCTGCAGGCCCAGAGCCCCAGCTACACTGGGTTGGGCCCTGGCCATCACATGTCCCTACATGTGCAAAAGCTGTGGTCCTAGTTTTCCTGTGCACTCAGTATCCACCACCCCTCCCCTCATGTCCTATTGTACAGATGGCCTCGGCATGGACAGGAGGTAGTAGGAGATAGCAGAGCTGGAGTTGGTGGGAGTGCTCAAGGACCAGTCCCTTCTCTCCCAGTACTGGGAGTTTTGGAGGGGAAGCGGCTGGCTGTGCCTGCAGCCGAATGTGCTTCTGTGGTTTCTGGGCAGGCAACACTGGGCCAGCCCCTGAAATGGACCAGTTCCTCAAGTAGCAGGCGGAGGCTTTGGCCATTCTGGCTACAGCCTCTTCCCATAGGCCTCTCTGTCCCAGGAGCAGTGCCCCCCCTACCCCCTCCCCACCTCCCTGCAACCCCCAAGCCCCATCCTTACTTTAGCTGTTGTCCCAAGCCCGAGGCTTCTATCTGGGTCACATAATCTTTGCCGGTGTCTTTGATTTTGTCCACGTACTGGGTGGCAAGTTCCTTCAGTTGATCCCATGGGGATTTGGGGGCTTCATCTTGCTGCCAGAAATGCCGAGCCTGGCTCCCTGGAGATGGAGGGGACCCACATCAGGCCAGCTCTGGGCTAGGATCTGAGCTGAAATGCCAGGTGTGGCAAGGGGAAGGGGCTAGGCAGAAATTCTGCTCCCTGTGCCCAGAATGGTGGGTCATAGGGCTTCACGAGAAGGCCCCCCTGTAGTTGCCTCCCTCTGCTAGGGGCACCTACCCGTCAGGAAGAGCACAGCCACGGTCAGCACAACAGCTTTCATTCTGCAGGGTGTGGGGACCTGGAGGAGAAGAGGGGCCTGGTTGAGGGGGCCTGTGGCATGCAGGAGCCCTGTGCTTCCCCACACATTCCAGCCGGGAGAGGAGGAAGAGCTTGGAGTGGGAAAAGGCCCCAGGGACCTGGATCCTGCCTGGGCAGAGCTGGTCCTCAATGCCTATAGAATTGGGGAACCAAAGCAACCTGGGGCAGGGAGCAGCACTTACCTCCTAGGAGCTCTCCTGCAGACTCTGAGTGTCCAGCTCTGCCCTAGCCTATTTATGCTTCCAGGCAGGGGCTGGGCTGGAAGGCTGATAAGCCCAGGCAGCTCACTGGTCCTGACGATGTGGAACTTAGAGTTCAAGGATCAGCTCTGTCCCTGGAGCCAGGCAAATAGAGTGGGCAAACAGGAAGCTGCGGGGGCTGCAAGGCAGGGATCAAGGGTTCAGGCAGGGGCAGGATGAGAGTGGCTGTAGGCTTGCAGGTCCCCAGGGTCGGGACAGCTGCACCCGTCCCCTTCCCACCCTGTGGGAGTGTGTGTGCTTATCATTGTCTCCTGTGCCCACAGCAGGGAAAGGGGGGAAGGGTCCTGGGACCCCTCCACTCAGGCGATTCCCTCTTCCACCACCTTCTGGAATTCCAGGGAGAGTGATTTACAGGCCTCCCTGCCCCTACCTCTGTCCCTGCCACTCCTCCCACCAACACTGGTATCCCCTGAGTCCTCAGGGTACTGCACACTCTTGCCGTCCTCCATAGGCTTCCCCAAACCAGGCAAGGGAGCCTGGGTGACGCCAGGGAGTTGCTGGGGGAGAACGCAGAGCAGCTCAGGGCCCCAGCTGAGATTTCAGAGGCCTCTGACATTTCAAAATAAAGACTAGGGACCAATACGGAATTGCCAACTTTTAATTTTGTCATGTAACAATATTACCCCCACCTTCCCTCCAAAGACAGCCTCCCCTTCTACGATGGCCATCACTTCAAAATAGACTTTTTAATACCAAAAAAAGCATTGTTGTGGAATTCAAGTGCAGAATTTCAGTCTCTTACATGTACCTTGGCACGGTTTGTGTTTACATTCAATCACACACCAATGAGGATGGATGTCAGCTCAGGAGCCCTCCTGTGGGGCGAAGACCCCAGACTGGGAGGTGGCGGGAGACTTGATTTTTTGTTTCATTTTGCCTCCATCTTGCTGGAGAGGATTGTGAACTAGTTATGTCATCTCTCTGAGCTTCAGTTTCCTGTCTGCAAAATGGGTTTAAGAAAGGTTGGGTAAAGCCGGGGCGTGGTGGTGCCTGCCTGTAATGCCAGTACTTGGGAGGCTGAGACAGGAGAATCACAGGTTCAAGGCCAGCCTCAGCAACTTAGCAAGGCTCTCAGCAACTTTGCAAGACCTGGTTTCCAAATAAAAAATAGAAAATAGGGCTGGGGTGTAGCTCAGAGGTAGAATGTCCCTGGGTTTAATCCCTAGCACCCCCCCCACACACACACACAAGAATGATCTGGGGTATTGGTGGTCCCCGAGAAAGCATGTATGTGGAAAGTGCCATGTGTTAGTTGCTGTTTGCAGCACCATCTTGCAAAGTTTTTCTGGAAAGCCTGTGCCCTCCCACCTGACTCACCCACAGGACATGGTCATGGAGCCCGTGAATGTCCAAGCTGAGAGGAACTTTGAAACCAACTACTCCAGCCTCTCCCCACCCTGCCAGCTTTCAGACAAGGCACTGAAGAGAGTGGAAGGAATGCGCTCAACATCTCTTATTTCTCAGAGTCAGAGGCAGGGCTGGACCTCGCTCCCAGGTCTCTGGACTTGGGACCTGGTGCAGAAATGTACCCTGCCCCACCTCCCCAGGAAGCTCCCTAGCTCTCTAGAAACCAGCCTGGTGTCTGTCAGATGGAGGAGTGGCCCGCCTCCAGGCATCTCCCACTCTAGCCCATTGCAAGCCTTTTGTCTCCAAGGAGGCTTTGGAACTAGAAACCTTAGGTTTGAACCCTGTCTGCCACCCATTAGCCATGTGACCCTCGGCAAGTTACATAACGTTCCCGCACCTCAGGTTCTTATCTGCTAATTGAAGATAATGATAGAACATGCCATCTCTTGCCCTTCCCTGCAGGGGTCACAGTGTGGTAGGCAGAGTATTGGCCCTGCAAGGATGGGCACATCGAAGTCCCTGAAACCCGTGACTATTGCCTTGCATGGCAAAAGGGGTTTTGCAAATGTGATTAAAGACCAGGTGCTGTGGGGAATAGCCTGGATTATCCAGGTGGGCTCTATGTGTTCACAAAGGTGCTTCAATACCTAAGAGGAAGACAGCAGAGTTCCAGAGACAGACGGGAGGATGGAAGCAGAGGTCAGAGCGAAGCAAGTGAGTGCTGGAAGGAGGCCAGGAACCAGGGAATGTGGGCAGTCCTTCCCTAGAAGGTAGAAGAAACAAAGGAACAAATTTCCTCATAAGGCCTCCAGAAGTAGCACAGCGCCGCTTACACCGGGATTTTAGCTTAGTGTGACCCGTTCTGGACTTCTGACCTCCAGACTTGTAAAATAATAATTTTGTGTTGTTTTAAGCATGAGATTTGAAAACATGCAAAACTAGAAAGATAATTAACATGTAATAAACAATAACTGTTCTGTGTCCCAGAATTCCAGTTCCTGGATTCAAACCCCTTATTACCACAAACACACTCGCGTTGCCACATCGTAGCCCAAGACCCAGCTTTTGGAGAAGTGGGGAAGGCAGGGAATCCCACACTTCTCTCTCTGATCTTGCTTGCAGGTGTGAGATATGGGACATGTCTAGGACAGAACCAGCCACAGAGGGAGGTGGCACGTCATTGGCAATCCCAGCTGTCTGGTTTATAGAGAGGGAGGGTGGCTGACCCCGTGTGGAAGATCACTGCCTCTCAGGCCAGTAAAAGTTCCTTTTTTTTGAGGGATGGTGCTCATCCAGCCAGCATGCGGGAGTCTGAGATTACTGGTTGGACTCCAAGCTTTTTGCCACTATTTTACCCTTCTCTTTGGCTTATTACTGATACTACTGTGGTTAAACCTAATATCTAACAATTGCCCACTTCTTCAGTGGCCAAAGAACTTTCAGGTCCCCGAAGGCAAGATTTTCCTCTGGTGGTTTTAACTGTCAAAAAACATAGCTCAGAGCTGCTCTGCGCCCTTCAGCTGTTAGAATTGAGTGCCGGCAGGGTTGGGCATGAGAAGGCCTGGCTTCTGGTTCTTTGGTGGTAGCCTTCCGCAGCCCTGTCATTCTCTTCAGGGACATTCTTGGCTGGGGGATTCCAAGGCGCTGGGGGAGCTGGGTGAAACATCAAGCAGTAAGTTTCCTTTTTAAATATATTTATTCACTAGTGTCTACTACATTTCATTGCAAGGCATTTGGGTTAAACTAGTTCAAATACCTCTTTATTATTTTGTAAAGGAAGGAAGTCTTTCTGGACAGAGGCCTATGGAAAAACTGACAACAAACTGGGCTCATCATAGATCCAGACTTAGGGTCCAGTCACTGTTAAGAGAGGTAGAGTACCCAGAGTTTGGACTGCTCCATGGATGCAGGGCCCATCATTATAGGCCTTTATTCCCACCACCCTCTTCCCTCTTCCTGGCAGTCTCCAGGGCCACCGTTTGTGAAGTAGGTCTCCAAGTTCTGACCCTGGATCCTTTGCCTACCATGTGTGGGAGGGTTGGCAGGTGCTGGAGTGGATTTCGCTCAGAATGACTGGCAACCCATTTCACAATTTATGTCCCAAGATACTGATCAGTCTGCATGGGGGAGGACTCTGTCCCTGGGTAGGCCTGGCACATAACGGATAGTCACCAAATATTTGCTCAGTAAATGGCACTGGCACACTAAAGCAGGTTCACCAGACTGGCAAAGGGTCATAGGAAGGAGTAGGTTTTGGGAGGAAACTCAAGACACTTGAGCATCCAGCCTTGTACCAGACCCTTCTCTGAATGTTCACCTGAGAATACATTTTGGGGCCAGGATGGGGGAGCTGGAGTTGGAGGTTCTGATCGAGCAAGGGAGAGGAACTCCCCCCAGCATTTCCTACTTGACAGTTTTGTTGCAGTTCTTGTGACAGATCCCTATGTTGGACCCTAGGGTGGGGCACTGTAAGCAACTCTGTGTGATCCTCCTGCACCCCTGCTCGGGAGAGAAGCTGAGTCAGCGCTCTTTGACCAGCACAAGGGAGGCACAGCAGGCCCTGGAAATCTTATCTTTGCCGGTGGAGTGGGGTGGGGTCTGACACAGAGTCAGAAAGAGGCTCGTGTAAGGATCTGTCATTTTCTAGAGTGCAGAGGTCTCCAGGTGTAGATCCAGGAGACAGTGCCCTTCTTTGTCAGTAAGCCCACTTACCCGCAGTCCAGAGGTCCCCTGCCTGACTTCTGGCGGCAGTGCGGGTGGGAGGATGGCACCTGTGGCAAATGGTGTTACAGTTGTTGGGTGGCATCTGGGACTATCACTATTTGGTTCCAGAGACCTGCCTTGCCTTGCACACGTTAGACTCAGGACTTCCAAAAGATCCTTTCTGAGCAGGCCCTTTCTGTTCTGAACAGTCTTATAGCAATTTCCTGTTCCCCCACAAACTCACAGGTTTACAGTTACCTCCTCTCATTCTCCTATGTCTCTCTCTGGTTTTGGTAAGCTTTCTTCATAGAAGACCTGCAACCAGCTCTTAGCCATGCCTAGACCTTGCTTGAAATTCTACCCCGCCCTCTGGAGTCCTGGTGTGGAAAAAGGGAAAAACTACAGGAAAAGTCCCTCTGCTGTCCTGTCACTTTGGTTAACATGTCACCAGGCTGATTGGGGCTACCCCAGAAAGGTTCTAGCTCATGCCAAGTCTTTGTGATTATCCTCTGTCCTTCACAAGGACCCTTCCCTTGACAAGGAATCTGTTTTCCATCCATCTCCGCACTGGCGAATACTCCCTGCTGAGGGGGTAGAGTCCAAGCAGGGTGTCTGGGGACACAGTGTGAAGCTGTTAGGTTTCTGGAGAATGTCAGGTTCATAAGGCAAGGTACATAAAGAACTGCTCGAAGCCCCACCCTAAGCTTGGTAGACTTCTCCAGCCTCCAGCTTCCACCGACCTGGATGTGTTTCCCAAATAGACTCTGAACCACAAGGCAAATAACATAGCATTAGAACATAATCAGGTTTTTATTTTCACAACCTCCTACTGTCCAACCAAGTTACTAAGCTGTAAATGCCCCACACAAATAAGGACAAAAGTCTTAGTAACTTGAGTCTGGAGATTTTTTTGAAATCTGCTTTTGTTCAACATAAATGAGAAAGAAAAAATACTTCTGACATTTTCAAAGAACAGAAACAAGAAAGTATATTCATATACATTCAACATATACTGCGCATATTGATTACTACAATACAAAGCAATGATGTCTTTAAAAGTGTAGTTCGCAAGATGGCACGGTTAATAGGCTCACTGGCTTTCATCTGGGTGGTTGCTGGAGGGTGGCAATCTGCTCTTCCATAAATCCAGTACCATGTAAACAGATCGGGCTGAGCATGTGGTAGCAGTAGGGCGAGTCGGGGACATCAGAGTTGGAACAAGCCCAGAGAAGTCAACAATAGCTTTTAGGGCTTTCTTGGTAGGTAAGCCTCCTTCTGGTGAGTAGCTGGTGACTCCCACCAAGTGGAGGGAAGACTGGGGCCACGGAAACATGGACAGATCCCCAGAAAGGCTCTTGCACTGCAGAAGTCCACTTGAGGGATAGTGGGCTCAGGAGCCGAGCTGCCAGTATCAGTGGAGAAGGACAAGCTGCATGGGGATCCTGCCAGCAACATCAGGATGGCCATGCTGGGCACCCGCTTTCTTCTGTGCAAATTCAGGGTGAGAGGCTAGGAGGGGGAGAGGGGCCTTTTACTCTCCTTTCTCAGGAAAAAGGCTTGAGAGTCAGAACATCCTATGTCTCTCTGGTTTTGAAGATCAGAAGGAGATAACCCAGATCCTCTCTTAGCTCCCAGCCAGCAGAGAAGACTTTGGTTTCTAACAGTGAAGAGAAATAAAGGTAATGACATGAACAATAGCTATTGCATAAGCGCTGCTTCCACTGGGGAAAGGAGACCACTGCATCTGTCACTGGCACAGGAAGGAGCTGTTCACAACTACAACGCCTAAAGAAAATGCTTTGAACAAAAGGTGCAAATCACAATTCAAATAGAACAGAATCTGGTTAAACATTTCTCTTTTAAACAAAAATTCCTTTTGTCTTTATTAATAACAATAATAATAACAATAATATCAACATTTACCAAAAACAATTCCTACATGATCAAGAATTAAAATATAGGGGCTGAGGATGCCCAGGGAGGAGGAGGTTAAGAGGGAGGTGGGACCCAAGACAGCCTCCTATTCTTGCCTGTGACAAAGAGGCTGAAAGGAAAAGGTGTGCGCGTGCGTGCAAGCACACACACACACACACACACACACACACACATATACACACACACCCTCACACATCGAAAAATGATCCTTTGTTATAGCAATATAAAACCATAAGGAAAGGTGACACAAAAAGCATAGTGCACCAGTGTTAGGTGTTCAGTCCACGGGTAGAACCAGCAGGATGGTAAAGGCAACCAACTTTGCAGGTTAGTAGAGGGGAACCGAGTTATACACCGATGCGAGGCTCACAGTGAGACCTTCTAGCTGGCAACCCATCGGTGCGGGCTACTCTCAGCCTCTGTGCTGGGCCAGACGTGCATCCAGTGGATCCCAGCAGTCGAGACCTTTCCAGGTGCCAGGCCTAGCGTTTCTCTCTCCCTCTCTCCTTTTCTCTTCCTTGTTCTCCAAGGGTCAGAGACCATCACTCCTCCCCCTCTCCCTTTCTCTGCCACTGAGATTCCAGAGATGTTTTCCGCTTGTCTTTGCTCCTGTGAAGAGCAACGCACAGGAAGAAGGTGCTGTGTTGATGAAGCTTGTGGAGAGGGGTGGCTGGAGGCCCCTGGCCTCTGAACTCTACCTGCTGGCTCTCCTATCTTAAAAAATGGAAAGAAAGAAAAAGACAAAAACAAACGAAAAAACACAAAACACAAAAGATAGATCAAGAAAGGCAGAAAAAAATCACCTCTGAATACAAAACCAAACGAAACACAAACCCCCCAAACAAAACAAAACTAAAAAACCCCACCAACTCAAATACACCAAATACACTTTCACAAAAGATGGAGAACATGGATTTCCTGTTTATTTCCTTGGTGACTTGGTCATATAAGCAATCATGGCGAAACCCCCTCAGAACCCAAAAGAACAGCACACTGATGAACCAAACGTGAGGAAAGGAGCCACGGCATTCTGGGTGGAGAGAAACACAATGGCAATTTGGCGCAACGCTGCTAGATACTGTTGGTTTAAAAATCAACCTTCTCATTCCCAAGCTGTACACAAACCTGCAACAAAGCAGACACAGAGGAGAATTAGTTCGAAAAGAGCAAGACAAATATTCCATTGAAGTTTTTACTTGGAGTTTGTTCCTCAGGTGTTTTAGAGGTTCGCCATATTGAGGCTCTGGTATGGATTTGCCCGATGGCTTTATTTTCCTCAAGTCTCTGTCTTTCCAGAGACAGAATCAACAGTACCTTCTGTGTACCCTTGGCATTAGTCCAGCCAAACCAGTCAATTTACCCATTTTCTACCACTCGCCTTTGTGCATATTTCTCTTCTCTGGAATATCTTGCCACTTATTCCTTAAAAAATATGGCTGGACATGTTTTCCTGTTGGTTTCATCCTTCAGGACTGAGTTGAAAGACTACTTCCTTTCCTCAGTACGCTGGCCAGGTCACTTCTGTCCCTTGGAGCAGTAGCGCACTCCATCTCTATGGGATGCTATAGCCCTCATAGAGGGTCTGTGTATCTTATCTCCATAATTAAATCAAGGGACTACGTCTTGCATTTCTTTCCTGTGCTCCCACCCACACTCCAAAATTAGCACAGTGCTCAATGACAGCAGGAAGATGTGATGACCATAAGGGGAAGAGTGGTGCTGTCAGCCTCAATGGTCACAGCTGAATGACTCTATGGATGGGATCAGGAGCTGGCATTATGCCCCAGGGCTGGTTGGGCCCTGGCCAGGGTGACACTCACTGTGTTTCTTGTTACACGCCCGCCTGCTCCATGCTGAAGGAGACCTCGGGGTGCTTGTAGCTAAGCAGAATGTCTGTAATACACGTGGACGGATAGCAAGAGGAGTTTAAATGCTGGCTGCCGTCATTCAGGTCGGGGTGCTCATGACCTCCCAGACTCACCCCACATTCTGGAAGACCAAAAAGAACATGTGAGATTGGCAGGAAGTCAACGGGGTAGGTGGGCATGGGGGGAGAGAGGAGGAAGAGGAGGCCACCCATTCAAGCACTTCATAGCCTGACTCTCAGCCCTGCCTGAACTCCAGCTCACAGCAGGCCTCTGGTTGTGTGTTCCTGGACTGCAGCCAGGATTCTTCCTGATCACCCCATCCCGAGTGTTCCATTTTCCTTTGTCCTTTACCCTTTCACCCCCCATACCAGCAACTACTGTATGTGGGAGAAGACATGGGACTGCTCCTTCAAAAAGCCTTGCTTCTTGGAGGGTGACAGAGACAACAGTCGTGCTCCCAGGCACCCATTCCTGGGTGCTCTCTGTTCTAGGCTCTGTGCTGCACATTCTCCCCTCAGTACCTCAGCATCCCTCACAGCAGGACCTATGATACAAGCTCTACTGTTCCTGTCGCTTTACAGATGAGGACCTGGGGATCCTGACAGGTTAAAACGTGCCTCGCCCGCAGAGCCTGTAAAAGGTGGACCTGTCCACCCTCAGACCTATGCTCTGTATTGGTCATGACACCCTTCCTTGACTGGTTCTGAGGATACAAGGCCCCCTGGTGAGAACCAGGAAAGCAGCTATTAAAGATATATTTTCTCAGGGCATTAGAAATGGGAATGTGATTGCCCTTTGTTCAACTATGCCTCCTTTATACACTTGCATTCAAGGGAGACAAGCAAGGATGGGTGCCATGTCTAGAACCCTGTGGGGATGCTGTGGCTTTGTATATGAACTCTTCCCATAGTAGATGGGAGAGGTCCCTGGCAAAGGTGGATGGAGGCCCCTCCTGGAATTTCTCTGGGGTGCCCCAGCATAAGGCCCCTTACCCTCATTTTCCCCATCCTCAAACTGCTGGCTGCCCATGAGCGAAGACTGACTGAGAACTGCATCTGCCATTCGGGCAGAACTAAGTGCTTTCCCAGCCACGAGACTCATTCCCGGCAAGTTATCCAGCTGCACCTGAAGAAAACAGCAAAAGAAATAAGGATACCAGAGAATGTGCCACTTTTGGGTGATCCTTAGGGACATTGTTTCTTCTAAAAGAGCCCAGGCACAGGGTGGCCTGGGGCACCATTCCCAGACTCCCTTGCTCTGCAGCACCATCCTGGGAGGAGGCTGCCATGGTGTAGGGAGCTGCCTCAGCTTTCCCTGGGCAGCAGGTGGAGGGTGTGGTGAATCTCAGCTGCTGGTTAGATTCCCTTGACACCTACTTGTTCTTCTAAAATCAGGCTTCCGACCTATCCTCCAAGCCCTAGGAGTCTATCTTCAGATAGAACTATCCCATTGCACTCTGCAATTATCTCTGCCCTGTGTAATATGGTAGCCATTCACCACGGGGCAACAGAGCACAGAAGGTGTGATGGGCATGACTAAGGACCTAACTTTTACATTTTACTTAATTTTAACAAATTTAAACTTGAATAGCCATATGCAGCTAATTGCTACCATGTTACTGCCACCCTAGCAGTGTGCCCTAGACAACAAAGCTTTGCTGAGCTAGATTAGCTTCCCAGGTCAGAGTAAACTCAATGTAGCAGCTGAAAGCAATCCAAGAGCCTAGGGGCTCATTTGCTGGGGCCTGAGTTTTGACTGTTTGGAGAGAGGTTTACTAACTAAGCCTCCAAATGGCAACTATTTTTGATTACCCAAACTGAAACTTAGAGTTTCGATTCTACTGGAGTTAAGGACTGGTCTGTCAGGGTGATTCAAAGAAATGCTCCCAGAGCTCCTGGAGGTGCTGGACCCTACGTGAGAAGAACAGAAGTGGACGCTACCTCACATTGCTGTGTTCTGTGTGCAAGTTGGGACTGGTAGGGCCCCACCTCCGAGAAGCAGGAGGGACCAACATACGTAAGCGTCGTCGCTGTTCTGGATTGTGTGGTGTCTCTGGAGGGTCCGGGGCCTGTGGTGCTCACTGACTGAAGGCCGTGCTGGATACCCAAGCCCGTTGTGGTCTGGCAGTTCCATTACTTGTCCTGGAGAACTTCTATCCATGCAGTTCCCTATGACAGACTCTGAGGAGACAGAGCAAAACAGAGTCAGCAGGCCTAGAGCATGTCCCAGCAACGTCAACTCCCATGCAAGAAGTGAAACGCCTTGCAAGGACGGTGAGCAAAGTGGGGACCACACTTGCACTGATCCTCAGCCAGCTGGTAATGGTGCTTAAGAGGAGTCTGGGCCAGCCTGACAACCTCAAGTCCTCCTGCAATCATGGGTTTCTTTTTGAAGGGACTGTATCCTAGGAGGAAAATGGGCGCTGGCTGGATCACAATGAACCTCTTTTTCTTTTTTCATTTCTCTGCTGACTTACCCATGCCTAAGCACAGAGGAATGATTCTTAAGAGTTTTGGGGACCCTCTAGCCTCAGAGGATGGCTTCCATTCTGTAGATGCCTCCTCTCCTTCCTTGGCTTCCACCTCAATACCACCCAGTCCTCTCCTCCTTCTACTTCTCTAACTGCTGCTTGCAAATCCTGTGCTTCCTCCATCCGTCATAAGGAAGCACTCTTCACATTTCTGTCCTTGACCTTCTCTCCCCATAGTTACTTTGGCAATATCGTCTATTTCCACAGCTTCAACTATACTGCCTCTATATAAAGAATTACTGAAATGCTCTTTTTAGCTCTAGAGCTATACATCCAACTGTTTAGTAGACATCTTTCCTTGGATATCTAACCAGCACGTAACACTTACCATGTCCAATCCCAAACCCACCAGCTTTCCCCATAACCTGTTACTCCTTCAGGTGCCTTGTTTTGGTACCTCATTTTCCTAATCTTCCAGGCATAAGCTCTTTGGGTCACTACTGATTCCTTATACCTGGTCCCATAACAGCTTGAAGTTTAAAGGATCTACCTGTGCAACGGTGCCATCTTTCCAATCTCACTGAAGCCCTCTTGCTTGGATTATTACACCAGTCTCTTAACTACCCTCCATCACTACCCTACAAAGATTAATCTTTCCATAGAGCAATCCATACGCTTCCTTTTCACAACAGCCTCGGCCTATCTTCCAACAAGCCTCCCACACTACCCTCCACTACACACTCTAAGCTCTGCTCAAGTGAGACCACTTAACTCTTCCCTACCTATTCACAGTCCTCTGCATTTGCTACCTGGAAATGTCTGATTCTTCTACCTTCCTTCCTGCCAATCCAAATCAGGTCCATCTCAAATATTATCATCTTTATGAAACTTTCCCTTTCAAACAGAAATAGATCAATTTTTCCTTTAAACTTCAGAAGACTATATTAGTCTCTGATTGCTCTAACAATTTTAACATCATTCCTGGTACCATGTTCAATTATGTATATGTGTGTGTGTGTGTGTGTGTGTTACTAGGGATTGAACCCACAGGCATTCTACCTTCAAGCTATACACCCAAGCCCTTTTAATTTTTGATTCTAAAACAGTCTCACTAAGTTGCTAAGGCTGGCCTAGAACCTGCGATACTCCTGTCTCAGCTTTCCAAGTACTGGAATTACAGATGTGTACCACTGCACCTGGCTATGTACTTGTCTTATTCATATTAGATGGGAAATTCTTTGAGGGCAAGAACTATTATTTTATGCACATCTGTGAGAGACTTCAGTGTTCTGGAACATGTCAAGTACTTTATATGATTATCACTTTAACTGATGTTAATAAATGCTTTCTTAATATGGATTGGTATCCTGTCAGAGTCAAGCAACGCAATGGCCTGGAGTTTGGAGAGAAATGAGTACTACTACTACTACTTTTTTTTTTGGTAGTACTGAGTACTGAGGATTTTGGTAGTATTGAGGATTGAATTGGAGATAGAGGGGCACTCTATCTCCAAGCTGCACTCCCAGCCCTATTTTACTTTCTGTTTTGAAACAGGGTTTCACTATGTTGCTGAGGGTCTTGGTAAGTTGCTGAGGGTGGTCTTGAACCTGTGATCCTCCCGTCTCAGCCTTCCAAGTACTGAGATTACAGGCGTGCATCACCACACCTGGTGAGAAGTGAGTATTTCTTCTTGAATTAAGGCTGATCAAGAAGAGTGTCAGGGCCACGCCTAAGCTGACAGGATCCTCCTGGTAGCACTTTTGGCCAGCAGAAAGAGGAAGATAAAAGTAAGCCTACATAAGAAAACCTACTTGCTCTGTGGGATCAGCTCACCCATCTTGCCCACTCAGCCAGTTCCTCTCAGTGGGCATTGCTTCCATGTGGCCCCAGGGCCAATCAAAACCCGGAAGCAACACTGGCTCTGTGGGAGCAAGGAGCTGTTGATCCTGTTCACTCTGCCAAGAGGCAGCAGCAGGAGCCGCTTCTTACTTTTTCAAAGTATTTTCTAATGCCTACATTCTCTTCTTTGAGAACTAATAACATCTACTCAATTCCTCAGGGGTGTGGGGGAGGAAAGGAGGGGGTCTTTTTCTTCCTTTAAGTCTGGTTGTAGAGTTGGATGTGAATCTCATTAGTTGCACCTCTTTGCTCCCTGCAAAGACAAACACCTCTCAGCCAAGCTGGAGTTGACACAGAGGTCATGAGCACAAGTCTGGGATCAGGAAGACTTAGGCTTGAGTCCGAGCTTCACTACTTCCTGAGGAGGGGGACTTGGGCAAGTTATCGAATATCCTGGGTCTCAACTTCTTCATCAGCAAACTAGCACCTAACCCCCAGTGTGTAGAGTAGAGCCTGGTACACTGTAAAAGCTCAGTAAAGACTGGTATTACTCATATTCATTTTGGAGACATTATTTCTGAGTGACTAAGGCTATACTGAGCCAGGTGACAAAGAAACTGATTTCAAAAAAAAAAAAAAAGCAGAGAACCCTACTTACAGAATTTTGGGGTCAATTTTCCCATATATAAGTGAACAAATGAGTTACTGAAACTTTAATTTCCAGAGAAGAATGAAGGGGCCAGGTGTGGTGATGCATGCCTTAACACTCAAGCTATTCAGGAGGCTGAGGCAGAAGGATGGCAAGTTCAAGGCCAGCCTCAGCAACTTAGTGAGACACTGTCTTAAAATAAAAAATAAAAAGGGTTGGAGATGGAACTCAGTGGTAGAGTGCCTCTGAGTTCAACCCCCAGTATCACAAACAAAGCAAGACAAAACAACAAGATTAAGGGCTGGGGTGTAGCTCAGTGGTAGAGTACTTGCTTAGCATGCATGAGGCTCTCAGTTTGATCCTTAGCACTGAAAAAGAAAAGAGAAACGGATGAAAAAGAAGTACATTCATAAGAGTTGGAAAACCAATCATGGCTCTGTTTGCTCAAGGTTCAGCATAATCAGTAGGTAGAGATCTAGAGGGGCTAGCATCTTTTGCTGGATAAGTGTTGCAAGGTCTAAAGTAGTGACAGGAGGCTGTTATAGTTTGGATCTTAAATGTCCCCCAAAGGCTCGTGTGTTGAAGGCTTGGTCACAAGTCTATGGCGCTCTTGGGATGTGGTTGAACTTTTAGGAGGGGGGTCTATGAGAGCAAGTTAGGTCATTGGGGATGTGCTCTTGAGGGGGATATTGGGATCCCAGAACCTCCTCTCTCTCTTTTTGCTTCCTGAACACCATGAAGTAAGCAGGTTTGTTCCACCACGCCCTTCTACCATGATGTTCTGTCTCACCATAGGTCCAAAAGCAATGGAGCTATTCGACCTTGGATGGAAACCTCTGAAACCGTGAGCCAAAATAAGTCTTTTCTCCTTCTCAGTTTTCTCAGGCTAACTAACACAAAGACATAAAGGAAAGAATATAAGACCAAAGAATCAGGAAACTTCAAGTCAGAATCTAGCTCTACCACCACCAGAGTATAAGCTGGGAAGGTCATTTAACCTGTCTTTATCCTCAAGTTACCTATGAAAAATGAGTTGTTTTTGTGTGTGTGTGTGTGTGTGTGTGGTACTAGGGATCGAACCCAGGGACAGTCTACCTCTGAGCTACACCCCCAGCCCTTTTTATCTTTTGTTTTTAAATAGGGTCTCACTAGGTTGATGAGAGTCTTATTAAGTTTCTAAGACTGGTCTCGAACCTGCGATCCTCTTGTCTCAGCCTCGCAAGTACTGGGATTATAGGCATGCGCCACCACGCCCGGTGTCGTGAAAGGGTCTTTGATAAATTATAAAGGACTACACAAGTTAAGTATTATTTTTTAGTAAGCACACTGTGTCTAGAAGTACTTTGTGACACTCTGTAGATGAGACCTACTGATCAGTTGTGGGGTATAAGTAGATTAACCCATTGACCAAGGAACACAAGACTTAGGCTCACATCTTTGGCATCCTTTACGCCTATTCAGCAGCTAGAGGAACTGCTGGGCTCACTAAAGGATATTTAAATAATGGGGGAAGAGGACTTCCAAGAGTTCCATGCGTGAATGTTTACCAAGTAAAGCTGAGAGAGTACAGAGGGTAGGATGATAATCTGATCACACAGAAGGACACAATGCAAACCACCTACCTACCCGGGGCACTTTGGGGCAGCTTGCACAACTCTATTGAATCTGTCAATGTTGACTCATCCTTACTCATTTACTGGATTTTAAGAGAAAATGAGAGAAGTGGCGCTTGGGTATTCTTCTTAAAGGCTCTAAGGGGCGACCCTCCCAGGTGTCAGCATTTTATCCCTTGATGGAGCCTGAAGTAATGATATTGAAGCTGACTAAGCTCAGGGGAGAGGATGTGGTTTTTTTTGTGAGTTGAAGTTGGAAATCTCACCGTGTAAGCTGGTTGTGTTGTTGTACTTATTTATTTGCAAGGTTAAAAAAATTCAAGTCTATCTAATTCCACAGAAGGAGGACAAACCTTACTTTTACTTCTAGAGTAGCAGACAGGGAGATTATAGGCAGAAGAGGGCAGAAATAGCTCTGAAACTTCTATGCATTTGAAAGAAACCTTTGGCGTGCTGCCTGCTCAGTGTTCTGGCAGCCTGGCCTCCTACTGGCTGGTGGCAAAGAGCCATAAAGGAAACAGAAACCACGGACACTGATTCGATCGCATCTTATTTTCCTTGACTAACACCAACAATCCTTTTCATCTACTCTTAAGAAAATTCTAGAAAGGTCACACAATCCCCGCTCTTTACTAGACCTCTTGGTGCACTCATTACACAGCACTTTGGGTTTAAACTCTATGCACTTGTCCTTCCCCCGTTTGAGTGGAAGCTCGAGGGCAGGCCCTGGGTCTTTTCCTCTCTACATTCCACAGCACCTACAACAGAGTCTTGTGCAAGAGTCAGTTCACATAAACTAAATTTGTCCCACCATGGAAATAACAGCTGAAGTGTTTGGGGCCTAGTCTGTAACTGCACAGAGATGGAGGGGCCATTAAGGGAAATAGCAGGCTCTCCTCCCTGTCCAAGCAGAAAAACAAGAGTGAATCCCCACACTTGTCTGCAGGGTGGTGGGACACAATATTATACTCCTTTCTTAGCAAAAGTGACAGCAAATGATCTGCAGACTTTTTGGTGAGGTAAAAATGTAAGCACTCAAGTTTTTAAGAGAGATCAGGTCAAAGCAGTTTCTACTGTAAAAGGGAATCATACGTATACTTCCCAGGGTGGTTGTGAAAAACAAATGAGTAACTAAGTCAAGGCACCAAGCACGGAGCAGGCATTCTACACACATTAATTCCATGCTCCTTCCCTTGAGGGGCATTTAGCTTAACACCCTGTCATTACACAGATGAGCAAATGGAAGGGTGGTGTTATGTGACAGGCCATGGGCACCAAGTAAGCTCGCATTGTTAAGGACAACAGGGACTCCTCTGGAAAGAAATTACTTTATTTATAAAATTATTTATTTTTGAGACGGGGTCTCTCTCTATTGCCCTGGCTGGTCTTAAACTCCTAGGCTCAAGCAAACCTCCCATCTCAGCCTCCCAAATACGGGGACCATGGGCAGGCACCACCAAGCCTGGCTAAGAAATCACTTTAAAGACACAGAGATGTACATTCCTGAAGTGTTAATACACACACACACACACACACACACACACACACACACACACGAGCAGCATATACTGGCTTTCCTAGGCTGTAGGTCTACAATGCGTTATTTCACTACACTGGATTCTAAACTCACATCATCATAAATAGGTGGCTTCATTTGTTATGGATAATTGTATACGTGGTTCCCAAAGTCACAACATAGCAAGAAATGTTAGAAGAGATAGGGTGAGCAGTATTCAAGCCATCTCTGTGGCTGAGCTAAAGAGCATACTTTAGAGTAAACTGGGTGGAAAGGAGGGCGACTTGTCTCTGCAATGTGCTGGCAAGCACAGCAGGAGCAAAGGTTGCAGCTTCTAGAGACGCTCTTATCAAAGATCAGAGGGAGAAGATGAATATAAAAAGGGGACTTCGGGTGGGGGACACCCAGCAAAAGTGGTAATAAGGCTACAAGGAGAGGGCATTTTTGAACTGAAACCTTCAGGGATACACTTACGGCCTGACTCTTCCAGATAACAACAGAGACATTTGTAGGGGATAATGGCAGAGATGGTGGTGGATTAAGAATGTAGGGAGAAGGAAGACGGAGGAGAGGAGTAATGGTCATCAGTAAGCTAGAGGAAGAAGTAGGACATATTTGACAAAATACCCAACCATGAAGTATTGGCCTGAAGAAAGGAGGGATCTCACAGGGACAGACCAGCAGGCCTGCCAACTGCTCTAACACTGCCAAACCGAGCAGTGTGGCACGATGCAGCTGGATCTCAACAATACTCTGCATCTTAGAAAACCTCTTCCCTTAGCTCCCACTAATCCCTTCGCATCCACTCCACTCCACACTGACCAGACTGCATCCCTGAGATGTTCCCACTACTGTTCGATCCTTGTGCTTCTCCCCTATACCCAAATGGCAAACTTTTCTTCCACCCAGGCCTGACCTAAATGCCATGCAACTGCTGGGCACCAACCCTACTCCTGATTGAGAGCTAACCTCTTCCTCTGGTGCCACCACAGCATGGGCACCAACCACACACTCCAACAGCCTGACAGAGAGGGCTCCGCTGACAATCAGGGGACACTGGTGAAAAATGCTCTCCAGCCTTTTGGTACACAAGAGGCAGACAGGAGGGAAAGTGAAGAAATTAGAGAAAAATGCCTCAAAGGTATTTAAACACATGGCGATCCAGGGGTGGGGGAGGGATGCAGGGTGAGGCACCACTTGCTCCAGCTCTGTTCCTTCCTCAGTGCCTGGCACACCCAGGATATGCTCAGTAAGAATCTGCTGGAGTGAACCGAGGAACTCAGGTTCAGCGGCCACTTGCTAGCTCTTGACTTGGGGGCAAGTGACTATCTCTATGCCTCAGTTGTCTCATTGAAAAATGCCTTCAATGAAACTGGAAATTAACAACAGGAAGACTAAAAGTAATCACATTAGTACATGGAGTCTGAATGATACACTTTTGAATGAGGAATGGATCAGAAAAGAAATAAGGGGAGAAATAAAAAAATTCCTGGAATTAAACGAAAACAGAGACACGACGTACCAAAATCTATGGGACACTTTAAAAGCAGTGTTAAGAGGAACTGAGCCAGGCGTGGTGGCTCACGCTTGTAATCCCAGTACTTGGGAGGCAGAGACTGGAGGATCCAGGTTCGTGGCCAGCCTCAGCTACTTAGTGAGGCCCTACGCAACTTCGTGAGACCCTGTTTCAAAATAAAGGATAAAAAATAGGGCCGGGGGTGTAG
>PVJS01034915.1:0-5000 GCA_004027185.1 Glis glis
AAAAAAAAAAAAAAAAAAAAAAGAAAAGAAATTTTCCTTAAGAAGCACCAGGTCAAATGAGTAGGCTTACTCACATCAATTGATCTCAACCCTTCAGACTTAAATAATTACATTTTAGAGTTTTTTTTTAAAAAAGGTTCTTAAGAACTTTGATAATTAGATCATGATCGTGATTATTATGATAACCATCATCTGTTGAGTGTTTATTGTGGTCTAAGAATGATGATGAGTTCCACATACATTATCACATTAAACTTTTAAAATAATACTTATAGTCACTTGCTTAAAACCATCTAATACATGAAATAACCAGCATTAAAACCCTACTCTGCTTGACTCTCAAGTCTGGAATCTTGTCCATTCAGTTAGTCCACCATTGTTGTAGATGAGAACGTAGCAGAACTCAGAAAAATTAAATGAATTGTCTAAGATCAGACAGCTAGTAAGTGGCAGAGAGAGAAGTAAAATCTACGTCTCTCCTGCCAGGACCAGAATCTCTCCTTTATGCAAAACAGCATGCGTAAGCAAAGCACAAACACATAATTGATTCAACATATTATTTATGTATTTATTTAGCAGTGCTGGGGATCAAACCCAGCATCTCACACACACTAAGCGCACACCATACCATTAAGCTACATCCCCAGTCCAAGATACTTTTAAAAATCATTGAAATTAAAATCTGTCCTCCACAGAGAGGAAACTAGCGATTACTGATTTATCTATTTTGCCATCAACAGCCAAGTATCATGTTCAGCGGCCAGGATGGGGACCATGAGAACAGGATGGAGGCACTAAGGACAGGACATAATCGTTGATCCTGGTCCCAAACCCAGTGAATGAAGTGAACCATTATCTGCAAAAGCGGTTGGTGATGAACTGTTACTAGGGCATGGCCACAGCAGCGGAATTCCACTGCAGAGCATAGAAAACCTTGGTTGGAGTTAAGACCATGACAGATGAACTTAGGAGAGAGAGCTTCCTGGGTTACTCATGGGGTAAAAAGTGTGTTCCCAGATCCCTCCAAAGGTTTCCTCCCACACCTTTTCCCTGTGCCTTTGAGTCTCTGGCACCTGGGTGGCTGGGGGCCAGAGGCTCAGGAGTGCCCAGCCCCGGGTGTTTTGGGGGCTGACCTGACCCTTCAGCTCTGGAAAGCAGCAGGTGCCTTGTCAATCCTCCTAAGCCCCTGCAGAACTTAGAACAATGGCCTCCTCAGTCCTGCCATGTGGCCAGCTCTCCTCAAGGCCACCTCCCTTCCATTTAAGTCCCTTTTGATTGAAGTCAGTTGAATGCTGTCTTATCCGCATTAAGGGGGTTTGGGCCACTCGTGGCTACAATTAGGTTTTTATGCCACCAGAGTACAGAAGGCTCACTTCATTCTCCACATCCCCTCATTCCAGCAGGATTTTGACTTTGAATCTCACAATTCCTTTTTGATCAGCAGACTGTTACAGTAAAGGAAAACTACAATGGTTGATGACAGCAAAATTCTAGCTGTGGTACACAGGAAGTCCAGTGCAAGACATGTCGTGACTAATAATCAGTCATGAGAGGTATGTGCATGAGACTCAGTGCGAACAGCTGTCATTGTTCCTATACCTCCCCTTGCTGGCCAATGTGAAGAGTGACACCCGAGAAAAATTATGTGTGCACTTCCTACTCTCTCTGACATCGCTTTCTCTTACCTTATGCCCAAATACTTCAAGGTTAGAAAAAACAAAATAGGTGGTGTGGACTGTAGTGCAGTGGTAGAGAGCTTGCCTAGCATGCCTGTGGTTCAATCCCTAGCACTGCAAAAATTAAAATTGAAATGAAATCGATAGCTTTGTTTTCTATGATTTGGGGGAGGGTCAGCTATTCAAGTGGGAGATGCAACGAGATCATCATTAGGGTGAAGAAACATGCCTTCCCCGGTGTGAAAATCCTATGCCATTTGCTTTCACATGCCTCATAAGAATGGACAGAAGTTACACAGGCAAGATTTATATCCAGAGCAGCACGGAGTCTAGATATGTCATTTCCATGACTTTCAGGACTAAATCAGAGGGCAGTGGGTGAAGGTGAGTTATATTTATTGGATCTGGCACAAATCATGATGACTTGCAAATGTGAGAGTGCCATTCATTCACTTATCTCAGTGAAATGAGTTTTTTAATTCAGAAGGCAAATCTCTGTTACAGATACACGTAAGAATTCATGACATCAGCACTCAATTCACTTAATCTGATGGAAAAGTGACAGGGGGAAGGTAGGCACCAACTGCAAACGTTTCTGACAGGTATGCTCACCAGGATACTTTGGGAGATATAAGTGGTATCAGCTGTAAAAACTCATTGTCATTTGAAATTAAAGTAACAGTTAATAGTTTCTAGGCCATGGAGTCACATCTTTCAACAGCAGATTTGTTCTTTCTTGTAATTCTGCCTTCACTAGGTCAGCTTCTCATCGAACCTCAGAAAAAAATTCTGTATAATCCAGGAATGATTTCCTGCCAGTGGTTAAACAACTCAGAGAAAACAAACAACTTATTGAAGGTTGTTTTGAGGGGGTTATGGGGGTACCGGGGATTGAACCCAGGGACATTCTACCTCCAGCTCATACCCCTATTTTATTTTTTATTTTGAAACAGGGACTCACTAAGCTGTTGAGAGCCTTGCTAAGTTGCTGAGACTGGCCTCAAACTTCAATCCTCCTGTCTCGGCCTCCCAAGTGCCGGGATTATAGGTGTGTGCCACCATATCCGGCTTTTTTTGAGTTTTTTACATTAGCTCTCCCAAGTTCCTCCTGTGTTACTTAGTACTTTTATGTTCTTTTAATAATCTACAAAATAATACCCTTATGGCAGTTATGTTTGCTATTGATGACGCAGAGTAATGGATGGTGTATATTACAGAACACCCATGATTATTCATTGGTGATATTGATCAGTTAGCTAACAAAGAGCCAATTTTCAAACATCTGATGATTCCCACTAAATAATGTTAAAAATTGGCCTATGCCTGCTTCAGCCCATTCATCCTATGCGGTTAGTAATGATTCCAAGTTCTTCAGATGACATTGATCATTCCAATCTTTATTATTATTATTATTATTATTATTATTATTTGCAGTACTGGGGATTGAACCCAGGGGCTTCTACCTCCGAGCTACACCCCCAGCCCTATTTTTTATTATTTATTTTGAAACCGGGTCTCACGAAGTTGTGGAGGGCCTCACTAAGTAGCTGAGGCTGGCCACGAACCCGGATCCTCCGACTCAACCTCCCAAGTACTGGGTTTACAAGCGTGCGCCACCACGCCCGGCTTCATTCCAGTCTTTAAAGCACAAATTCCAAAACAAGTCAGGACAATGCTATGGTCTTTGATGGTCAGACCAAGCTGTAGCATGGTCTAAGATGGAGATATGGCTTGGATCTAGATGCCACATTCTAAAAGGACTGTTACCAATGGGAGGGCCAGATTGCAAAGATGAAGCTGGTATGGCAAGGAAACTCAAAGGATGTGAAACCAAGAAAACGTGCATCCTCCACCTTCTCCTTCCCTACCACCTCCCATCTTCACTCTCTCCCTTCACAGTTAGGTTCTGTGAGCCATTGCCACAGTGACTCTTGCAACCAGCCTTGCCCTGTTTCATTCTCCCGTTATGATTGCCGGGGTGAGACTGGCTCTGGAGCATACCACCTCCCCACTTCTCTGCTGCGATCCCCAGGCTGCTGAGCTTGCAGACCTCCGACAACTGCATTCTCTGATTCCACCATAGACTCGTGGTTTCCAACTTTGGTCCCTCAAAACAGCATGACAGTCATTTAGTATGCTCTCTCTTATCCATCATGTTCACAGAATTCAATCTCTTCTCTTCCCTCACATCTCTTGACACTAGCATAGGACCAACCTTCCTGTATGAATAGAGAATGCCATTCAGATGAAAATTGCTTCGTTTTTCTACCCTGAACACTGGGGTGAGTAAATGCCTAATAACTGGATCTCTGAGGCGAAGGAGATAGAGAAGCCCTGACATGTGTGCACTAATTTCCATGGTGTAAATATCCCCACTCTGGCCAAATTCCTGCTATTAACTATGCTGCTAACCAGCTCATACAATTCCTGAAAGTTTAACAATGGCTCCCATGAACTAGTAGGAGCTGGCTGGAGCACCTGATGCATGAAGCCCAGACCCAGGCCCCTCTTCTCCTTCCAGGAAAGAGGGCTCCTGCCTAAGGTAAATGTCTCCTGTCTTCTACAGTATCTTGTTCCATCAATTAAAACCCTTCTCTTCTGTATCTTCACCTCCCCTTTACTGATTGGCTTCCTTTTATCATTAAAACTTAGCTAACTCTGTCCTACCTTTGTTTGTTTCTTTTTAAAAAATCCATTTAACTCTGTTTCTCTCCAGCTATGCCACAGACCCATTTCTTTAAAAAAAAATTCTTCCCACAGCCTTATCTTCAGGTCACTCATCTACTTACTGAACTCTAGATTTCCACTGAAACCCCCAACTTGCCAACAACTTCCTTGTCACTAAATTCAAAAGAAAAATTTGGTCTCTTTCCTACTGACCTCTCTTCAGCATTTGATACATTTCGCCACTTCTTCCTTTCCTTGGCTTCTGTGTCGTGGTGATCCTGACTCTTCCGCTTCCTCCCAGCCTCACCTCTGTCTTCTTTTCAGGTTCCTCCCTTTTCTTCTGTTGCTGTTCCTCATGGTCGTATCCTGAGACACCTTCTCTTCTTGTTCTACTTTGCCCAGGTCCTCATCTCCTACCATGGCTTCAGTTTTCATCTCCAGGTTGATTTCTCTATTAGTCAGCTTTCTGACACTGAAACATATACCTGAGATAATCAAATTAAAAGGAAAAAAAGCCCTCCGCAACTTCGTGAGACCCAGTTTCAAAACAAAATATAAAAAATAGGGCCGGGGGTGTAGCTCGGAGGTAAAACGCCCCTGGGTTCAATCCCCGGTACCACACACACACAAAAAAAGGTAAAAAAAGATTTATTTGGG
>PVJS01034915.1:7500-21292 GCA_004027185.1 Glis glis
TAATATTTCACCGAACATCATATTTAACATTAATTGAAGACTGTGAGGTACCAGGCACAATGCTAAAATCTTTACTTTAATTAAAGATTTAAACCCAGGGCAACCCAGAAGGGTAAGAAATATTTTTATCTTCACTTTATAGATGAGGAAACAGGCTGAGAGATTAAGTGACTTGGCCAAGGTGACACAGGTAATATCTGATGGAAATGATTTCAGCTGGTATGTAACTACAGAATCCAGAATCCTTTTTTCTGAGGAAAAAAATTAATGGTGAAGATAAATGGTAGCTGAATCTCATGCTGTCTACCCTGAAAAAAGTTTTAAATTCTATTTTAAATATTTATGGCATCCACTTCAAATATCTCTTTGATAATAGAGAAATATAAGTATATAGTTGTGTGGGCCCCATGGGAAACACTTGTGTTTCCTAACCATGAATTGCATGGCCTTTTTTTTTTAGCTTAATATGATAATCACAGTATAGCCAGAACTGGGGAGGCTCAACAGTGAAAAAGAACTGCTTAACAGCTTAGTAGATTACCAAAATCCCTTCCTATAATTTCCTTCCCATAATTGTGTCTTATTTTCATTTTTGTAATAACCTAAATTATTGGGATTTAGATGCCTGGCACATAGTAGGCACTTGCCTACTATGTCTATTGAATGGACTATTGAATAGTCTATTGAATGGACTGATGTATTTGCTACTTTGTGTATCTGTTGCACTTACTTCTAGAAAGCAGGACCTGCAAAAAGAAGAATTTTGGATAGAAGTATACCAAGGAACATTCAGCATGGCAGGTCTATGAGTCTGGACAAACCATCTGATCATAAAACATTTGGTTAGTTGCTCCCCAACTGCTCTAGCTATATCAGTCTTATTTCCTTAACTAGATTCCAAGCAGACTGTTATTCAATTCTTATATAAGCTCCAGGGAATGTAGCATATCTAAATGCTCATCACAATCTCTTACAGATGGTTCAGGTTCGATAAATATTTGTTAATACAGTTATGAACATTACTTTCCACTTGGGAAGTTTTGTTGGAACAGCTTTTCTTCTAATATTCATAAATTGCAACTATTTTCCCAAGGTTAACACAAGTGTAGTAAATAATTTATAGTTTTATCCTTGAATTTTTAAGCTTGGTAAATGTGTACTATATGATAGCATTACATGGAATTACTCTGATGTCATCTTTCTGTTTAGAAATCAGAAAAAAATTAATTTTATTGCATAGATTATATGAGTTTGAGCTCAGCCATACACTGGCATTTTTTCTTATACCATTTTCATCAAGTTATAATTCATGTGCCATAAAATTCGACCTTTAAAGTATACAATTCAGTGGTTTTTAGTATATACACAAAAAGTTGTGCAACAATCACCACTATCTAATTCCAGAACATTTTTATCACCCCAAATGAAACGCTATAAAGGGTAAAGAAACTTCTGTATCCATTATCAGTCACTCCTCTTTCCTCCTCCTACCCACCCCAGCCCCTGGCAACCACTAATCTACTTTGTATCTCTGTGGATTTGCCTGGACATTTCATATAAATGAAACCATACAATAGGTGGCATTTTTTGTCTGACTTCTTTTACTTAGCATGATGTTTTCAAGGTTCATACATGTTGTATTATTTATCAATACTTCATTCTTTTCATGACCAAAGAGTATTCTAGTATATGAACAAATCACCTATTGTTTATCTGATTATCAGTTGATGGGCATTTTTAAATTACGTTATTTGTCTTTTCATAGTTGAATTGTTTTTAAATAAATTCTAGATGCAAGTTTCTTATCAGATATGTGATCTGAAGATATTTTTTCCCACCGTGTGGGTTTTCTTTTCATTTTTCTTGATCTCGTCCTTTGCATCAATAAAACTTTTACTCTTGATGATATATATTTAAACTTTTGATAAAGTCCACTTTATCCTCTTTTTTGGCTTATATTTGGTGTCATATTGAAGAGACCATCACCTACTATAAGGTCACAAAGATTTATTCTGATGTTTTCTTCTAAAAGCTTTATAGTTTCAGCTCTTAATATCTTGGTCTTTGTTGTAGTTTGGATCATGAATGTCTCCCAAAGGCACGTGTGTTAAAAGCTTCATCCCCAAGGGGTGGCACTACTGGGTGGGCAGAACCTTTGAGAGGGGGAGCTTAGTGAAAAGACCTTCGGACATTGGGATGTGCCTTTAAAGAGGATTATGGGACCTTGGTCTCTTCCTCTCTCTTTACTTCCTGGCTTGTGATAGCAGCAGTTTTGCTCCACTGTGCACTCCTACCATGATGTGCTGCTTCACAGGCTCAAAGCAACAGGGCCAATCAATCATAGACAAGAACATCTTAAAACCATGAGCCAAAATAAACCTTTTCTCTTTATAAGTGAAATATCTTGCTGGGTATGGTGGTACACGCCTGTAATCCCAGGATTTCGGAGGCTGAGACAGGAGGATCACAGGTCCAAACCAGCCTCAGCAACTTAGCGAGACTCTCAGCAATGTAGCAAGACCCTGTTTCAAAACAAAAAATAAAAGGGCTAGGGGTGTAGCTCAGAGGTGGACTACCCCTTGGTTCAATCCCCAGTACCACCCAGACACACAAAAGTGAATTATCTTGGCATTTCATTATAGTGATAGAAAGCTGACTGACACAGCCTTTAATCCATTCTGAGGTAATTTTTGCATATGGTGCATACATTAGCATTTTAGATTTTCTCTATATAGTCATATTTACCTACCATTGTTTAAACAAAAATATTGAATGCCCCTGCGTTCAATCCCCGGTACCGCAAAAAAAAAATTATAAAAATTATAGATGACAATTTTCAAGTTATTATGCTTACTAAATAAGAGTTCATAGCAATCTTAAAAACTAACATAAAATTAATCAGGGGTTGGTGGGTGTAGCTCAGGGTAGAGCTTTTGCCTAGCATGCATGAGGCCTTGGGTTTGAAACCCAGCACTGCAAAATTAAGTAAATAAATAAACAAATAATATAATTTAGTTATTGGGCTAGGGGTATAGTTCAATAATAATTACCTAACATGTACAAGGCCCTGGGTTCAATCACCAGTACCAGAACACACACACACACACACACACACACACACACACACACACACACCAAAAAAACATTGTCCTGTCTTGAGGATAATAAATGAAAATATAATAACATCAACTTCCTTTGTATGTTACATTAAACTGGGTAGCATCTTTGTAGCATTTGCTTAATCCTTATTTGTATGCATTACTTCTGTAATATTTTGAGCAGTAAGAGGAATTTGGATAAACCTATAATACAATGTAATATGTTTTCAGAAATGTAGCCAATTTTAAGTTGTTCTGTCCAAATGAAGTAGAAAGAGGGAATGAGCAACATTTGGGATAGTTCCTTATTCAGTAGCTAATATTTGAAAGTTTATTTGAAACAGAGTAATGTCAAGATACATATTTTCATCAGATCTATTAAATGCCTCTCATGAACACACATTTCAATTTGAAAGTATCATTATTATTATTATTATTATTATCATTGCAGTGCTGGGGATTGAACCTAGAGCCTCACACATGCTAGAAAAGCACTCTACCACTGAGCTACACTCCCCAGCCCCATTTGAAAGTATTTTAACAACAGCATAAACTATATACCCAGAGAAATGGAACAGACAACAGCAGGGTTCAAGAAGAGAACAAAGAAACAAACATCAAATGGGTTTGCCAAACAGTGGATCCCTGTGTCTAAAACAATCAGAGAGCTTTGAAGCAATTCCATGTCAGAAGTTTTCCGTAGAGCTTAGGTCCAAAGCACAGAGCTCATTTTAGACATGATGATACTGTAAAATGACTGGGTAAAATGTATCACAGGTATGGACTCCCCTATAATATTGTTTATTACCAAGAATCATAGTTTATATGAAGCCGATATTAAATTCTACTTTCTGGGTAAAAATTGACAATAATAAAAATGTATATTCTTCTAAAGTTTTTTTAAGTTAATTTACAAAAACTAGAGTACAGAGGTTTTACATAGAGACTGAAGCAGAAGCTATTTTTTAATTTTCAATAAAGTTAGAAACTTTAGCTGTGGGGCATCGGTGACTTCCTGAAATATAATTCACTTCCTGTTGCCATATGCCCTTCCAAAACCGCACCTTTTATCCTCAAAAGAAAAATCCCTTTTAGCACTTAGAGGTGAGAACATTTAGCTAGGGCCCATATACAAAATCACATGTGGCGTTGTGGTTGTTCTTTAGGGACAGTGTCTCCTAATCTTTTTTCATTGTTGTTCAGGTGGAATATTAAGAATGTTCTGTTATCAGGAGACTTTTCCACTTAGGGTTGACCGCGAACTCACAATATTGTGGAAGCAAATCTGCTTTGCTGGGGATGATCACCCTGGGTTTTCTTGCCAAGTGAAGGTTGTTGAGTGTGCCTTTCCTTGTCTCTGAACCCCTGCTTGGTAACACTAACTTGTTTGTGACTGGGGAACATACTATGGTTGTGGTTTTCAAATTGTGACACCAATGTAAGCATTGTGATAGCAGAGATTATGTTATTACTGTTATATCCCCAGTGTCTAGAATACTGTCAGGCATAGTGCTCAATAAGTAAATTATTGAATAAAAGAGAAAAAAAGAAAAGGAAGAAGGAGGGGGAAAGGGAAGAGAAAGGGAGAAGAAATAAAAGAGAGAAGAAGGAAGAGGAGGGGAAGGTAGCAGTATAAGAATTAGTAGTAGGGGAGGGAGAACAATAGGTAGACACCACCTCACGAGAACATATGGTGGTGGGATGGGAGGTATACAAATAAATGACAAGGACAATAATATTTCAATGGGGAAGAGGGGATCAAATTTACCCAAATAATTGAAGTGAGGAGGAGAATAGTATGTTCAAATAAACATAGATGTGTGATGGAGGAAGATGTAAAATTTGCATTCGACCCTAATCTTGCTTATTCCCTACTCCCATGGGTTTATAGACTCTCAAGTTAGGAAGGGATAAAAGAAATCACTTTGCAACATCAGCTGTATTTGATGCTCAAACCCAGGAGCTGGGAAAAATTTTTTGAAAAAGGGTCAGATAGTAAATATTTTTGGTTTCAAGGGGTATAGTTTCTGTCACAACTGGCCCACTTTGCTGGTGATTGTTTGTTTGTTTGTTTTGTGGTGTTGGGGATTGAACCCAGGGGCATTCTACCTTTGAGCTACACCCCTAGCCCTATTTTATTTTTTATTTGGAATTAGGGTCTTGCTAAGTTGCTGAAAGCCTTGCTAAATTGCTGAGGCTGTACTCGAACCTGTGATCCTCATTTCTCAGCCTCCCAAGTACTGGGATTACAGGTGTGCACCACCACGCCCAACCCACTATGCTGTTGTAGCACAACATATATTAAAAAATGGCGTATGGTTGTGTGCCAATAAAACGTTATTTACAAGAGCAGGTGGTAGGCCACACTGGCCCCTGGGCTAACTTTTGCCGACTGACACTAGTACTCTTAGCTTCTCTGTCCTTCGCTACTTTGCTCTGAACATTCTACTTCTTTATGCATCTCTTTCTATATGTCACTGTTAGTAACACCATTAATTAAGGTTTAGGCCAACAGCTTTTTCACAGTGCAGCCATTTCATCAGGTCTCGCTTTGCTCTTTATTTTAATGGCTAAGGGTTTTCATTGTTGTGACAGGACATTGTTACAGCGTACCTCTGTGCCTTTCATTATCATGGTGTGCTGTCCACTGTACCTAAAATATTATTTGTGGGAATAATTGGAGGCCTCAATGAAAAATTTCTTCTTCCAAAGAAGATTTGCAATTGTTTTTGCTAGACCCCTGGGGGTGCAACCAGTATGAGCCCAACTGATCCAAGACTTGAGGTTCTCTTTTACTTGTGGTTCCCCCAGCCCCAAGGGGGTCGCCCGGTGGGCTCCCAGCTTACTGTGGGGAAGGCCTCCTTAGGCTTTGCATCTTCGGTGGACCCTGTGCTTTCATTTTTGGACTCCTCGTCTGTCAGGCCCTCTCAGTGAACGTTCACCTTTGCAGGGATCAACTAACGCCTTCCACACAAAAGCCCATGTTGTGCTCATGACATTTTTCTGGGTTCCCGGTTTAGCTTCAATATTGGATGTTCAATTCTTTACCATTTTGTCAGCTCTTTGAAGTTTCTGTCAACCTAAAAAACAGAGATTCTGCAAAAGTAATGAGTTTATTCGAGAGTAGAAAGCACTGTCATGGGAATGTGGGTGCCATAATAAGCCATGTATTCAAGGAGGTTGAGGCAAGCGGAAAATTTTAAAGGCAAGATGAGAAGTATTACGTAAATTATGGTGAAACAACAATCCTTGGCTACAAGGATCAATAATGGGGTGGTGTCAGTTCAAGGTTTCTGGGCAGACGTCCTGGCAGAAGTACTTTTTTGTAAGGTTGTGGTGGCCTTTTTGCAACCGTGTGGTTCTAGTCGAGTCTCTTGTGATGGATCTTTTATTTTTTTTCATCTATTTTTGATACTGGGGATTGAACTCAGGGGCATTTTACCTCTGAGCTATACCTTTAGGCCTTTACATTTTTTTTATTTTGAAACAGGATCTCAATAAATTGCTGAAGCTGGCCTTGAACCTGCAATCTTCCTGTTTCAGTCTCTCAAGTACTAGGATTATAGGTGTGTGCCACTGCAACCAGGTTCTTGTTATAGATCTTATTATCAGACATATGTATATGAGATTTCCTCCTTAGCAACCTCCTGGATTTATTTATTTATTTATTTACTTATTTATTTATTCATTCATGTTTGATTAGGGCTTGACACAAATGACTCCATTTTGATTCTGACAGTTTTCATATGTATGATTGTTTTTCACATTTTTCAAGAATTTTTCTTCTATGGAAACACTGATCTAAGAAAATGCCAGCCATCATTACAAGAAATGCACATAGAATCAGAAAGCTCAACCTGAATCTGAGCTCAGTCAAGGTGGAAAACGAACTCCACCCTTGTGGATGCCATGGGTAGGTCCTTCAGGGCACTGTGTGCTGCACAGAGCAGAGCAGAGCAGAGAAAAAGGAGGGGATCCTGAGGTGGGCCCAGGACGTGGGTGTGAAGTTACAATGGGGAAAACGAGACACGAGGTGGGCCCAGGAGGTGCCTTTGAAGTCACAGTGGGGAAGAAGGAGGCTCCTGGGAGTTTCTGGGTACAGGAGAATTTTAAATAATGAAGATTTAAAATAAGGGACACTATGCACTTATACATGGACCCTCTTAAATGTGTGGAAGAAAAAAAGAGTATGGTTTCTGTCCTGGCTGCCTTTTTAAAAGCAATACCATTCTGTCATTGGGCCACAGAAATCACTGCTTTTTTTTTTAGTACTGAATATTTCTTAATTACTATTATTTTATTATTCCTTACAGAAAACACATATTTAAATAAATGTCCTTAACAGAATAATCTCGTTTAAATTTAAAGCATCATACTATTCTTAATGTCTGCCGGTGTACACAGCATCACCAATGCACCATATTTACTCTGGTATTGAAATAATACAGCATGATGGTCTTCAACAAAATGCTCTGACATCACTAAAATGTTTATCTCTGTTCATAAAGCAAATCAAATGCAGTAACATAACACAATAAAATAAGCAATTTAAGTTTTAAGAAAAGCAGTACATGAATACAGTAAACAGATCTCCAAAAATGAAGTTGCCAATAATAAACATTTTCATCACTTTGTTATATATAAAAAAGGGTAAGGAGACTCAAAATTATTGGGCTAGACTTAAAATAGTTTATGAGGTCTACATTTCAGAATGACAAAATACCCACCCAACTCTCCATCTCTATCAAAACAAATATTTTATATAAGAAAGGTTCCCTTTAAATATTTATATGCATATTTCCATGTAATACTGTGAATCAAACCCATAGATAAATTTATTTAAATAAGAATTAAATAAATTGCCCAAAATGCTGATTTTCATATCACAAAGCATTTTAAAGTATCTGAAATCAAAACTTCTAGGTGGCATATTGAATACACTGGTTCCTTAGACAACATTAATAAGCAAACTTTTAAGAATATATTTTCATCTCTAGGTTAGGTAAAGCTTTATTAAATGGCAAACCTTGTAACAGTGCAGAAATACAAGTTCCAAAAACAAGTACATTCAGAAGATCTATTGTTCAAATAATATTTTTTCAAAACCGGGTGGAGGAGTATGATAAAATTCAGTGAACTGGCAATCCAAAATTGCACTGTCATCAACATAAACAACTGGATACACTGTCCCTCGTATACCTGATGCTGGACAATGCATGTTCTTTCCATTCAAATATACATTTAATTCTATGTGGTCATATGTAATACCCACCACGTCTCCCTCCTGCGGAAGGCTGTTTGCCGGCAGCCTGTTTTTCTCTTCGTTGTTGTGGTCCAGGGCTCCATCGTTCCTCATTACCCAACTGTACATCTGGGCCAAGAGGAATCTGATTCAGGTTAACCTTCTGAGTCGCAACACCAACACCCCAGATTCCTGTGGACTGGATTTTGAATTCAAAGCAGCTTTTGTTTTGATGTAGAGGCGCAGTGGCTAAGCAGCCTCCTCTTCCACATATTCTTCTTCCATTTTTTACAATAACAACATCTGTCCCCATGTGCTGCGTGTCCAGCTGCATGGCTGGCATCTCTTTTAGGGGGATGTGGCGGGTCCCGCCGTCTCTGCAGCACCGCAGGCAGCACAACACTGACGCGGCCACGGCGCAGAGGCCGCCACAGCCGCCCCGAAATCGCTGCTTTATAAACCATATCTAGGCTTGTTTACTAGCTGGTTAAGGGAAAGGAAGGGAGGTAGGACATAGAAAGAGAGAAAAGAAAAGCAGAGTCACAACGGTAAGGCTGTGGGGAGCAGATCTCATTTTAATAGTATTAAGCCCCTCTTTCATGTTGGGGGAAATAAAAAACTGAAGGAACCATGTCCTCTGCCCTCTAGGAGGTCATTGTCTAGTGACAAGGGAGTACAATGTGTCCTTAAATAACTGGGATACAATCCAGATGTGACCAAGTTTTATTGAGCATCTACTAAGAGGCGGATGCTTTCTAAGAAAGAAAAAAGCAGCCCCTGATATCCAGAGACCAGCCTTAAACTTACAGCGAGGCCTGAGTGTGGTCAGAAGCTAGCCTGGAGCTCACACAATCATGCAGAACAAGTCAAGGTCGCACTGAGATCACGAGGAAGTGAGCAAAACAAGTCCACTTCATAGTTTTGTCTAAGCAGGGACAAAAACAAGGTCACTGTGCAACCCACAAAATACCAAATAACTCCTCTTCCAGCTAATATGAGTCACTGCTGATTTGTTAGCTTTAGAATTTTAGCCTTGCTCTGGTCTGCCCTCCCTGTAATAAATACTGAGATAGCCGGTCATCGATTGTCCCTGAATTCTGAGAGCACTTGATCCAGCGTCAACCCCTGCACCCTTGGAGTCTCCCACAAATCCTCCAACCATGGCTGAATCCAATTATAGGTGCTTCCCAATACTCTCTTATCCACACATCCCACCATCCCCACAGTGTAGATTCCCCATCACGATTAGAAATAAACCCAACTCGCCGGGCATGGTGGTGCACACTTGTAATCCCAGTACTTTGGGAGGCGGAGACCGGAGGATCCAGGTTCGCGGCCAGCCTCAGCTCTCTCTCTTTCTCTCTCTCTCCCTGTCTCTCTCTCTACTTAGTGAGGCCATCCGCAACTTCGTGAGACCCGGTTTCAAAATAAAGTATAAAAAATAGGGCTGGGGGTGTAGCGTGGAGGTAGAACGCCCCTGGGTTCAATCCCTGGTACTGAAAAAAAAAAAAAACCAAAAAACCAACTCATTCAGCTACAGGTTTGCTCCTGGTGGCCTTTGGCTGGGGGGACATTGTCACTCCAATATATTATTTAATCTTCATAACAAGGGCATAAGTCTGATTTTATAGATGACCTGAAGGTTAATTTAATTCAGAATTACAAACAGAAATAGACAAGGCTGGGGTCTGAACACAGGCCCGTTGAAGGTTCTCCACCACCAAGCACTGGAGATGGAACAGGACAGGGAGGAAAAGGAAGAGGTCCAGAAAGACGTAAGAAGAGGTTTTTTCCACCCACTTTCATGGGGAAACATCTCCACCTCGTAATATTTTATAACATAGATTGTAAATTTATTGGATTTTGCAACTATAGGAAATCATTGAGACACAACCAAGATTTAAGAGAATACATTTTCTTATTTGCTCTGTAGGAAAAATAAAATAAAGCAATTAAATTGAAAATCATAGCTATGAGGAAAGAATTGTGTTTTATTGTCATCAACTGTTTATATTTCTCCCTGAGAGACAAACCTACTGCCTCCTCTTCTTTAGAATCATGTCCTCTTAAAGATGAATAAAGAGGTCAGAGAGTGTATCGGTTTCTTCTGTGTCAAGGAACTGAGGATGGAGGTGGGACACTTTTCACTGAATATCCTCTTGTATTTTTAAAACATTTAAAGCCATTAGGACACCGGGTGTGGTGGCGCACGCTTGTAATCCCAGTACTTGGGAGGCTGAGACCTGAGGATCTGGGTTTGTGGCTAGCCTCAGCTTAGTGAGGCCTCCGCAGCTTAGTGAGACTCTGTTCCAAAATAAAGAATAAAAAATAGGGCTGGGGGTGTAGCTCGAAGGTAGAATGCCCCTGGGTTCAATCCCCAGTACCACACACACAAAAAAAAAGAATAAAAAAAATAGGGCTGGGGTGTAGCTAGGAGGTAGAATGCCCCTGGGTTCAATCCCCAACTCCGCAAAAATAACTAACTAACTAAATAAATAAATAAAATAAATAAATAAGTTATTAAGATATATTACTAATACAAAACATAAATTAAAAATTGTAAAGGTCTAGGCTGGGTTTGTAGCTCAGTGATAGAGCATGTGCTTAGCATGCACAAGGCCCTGGGTTTGATTCCCAGCACCAAAGGGGAAAAATTTTTTTGTAAAGGTCAAAAATAAATATGCATGTAATAAGCCTCTTATTACATGGGAATCTGCAACTAAGGTATTACAAAGAATACAATGAATCCTTTTCAGGTTTTTCTTTTATCAAGTGGCTCTGATTACTTAAGTGTGAAACTGTAGCATCAGGGAAGAAATACACAGACTAAGAAGAAGAACACAGACTAAGAAAAATAGGCAGACTGAGATAGGAGGATCATGGGTTCAAGGTCCAGCCTCAGAAACTTAGCAAGAGCCTGTTTAAAAAAGTAGGTATTGGGGTGTATGTAGCTGAGAGGTAGAATGCCTCTGGGTTCAATCCTGAGTATCACAAAAAAAATTAAAATAAAAATAAGATAGAGCTAAATTGGGCGCAGTGGGCAGTGGTGCAGGCCTGTAATCCCAGCTACTCAGAGGCTGAGGCAGGAGGATCACATGTTCAAGGGCCCCCTGGGCAACTTAGTGAGACCCTGTTTCAAAATTTTAAAAAGTGGGGAGCCTGGGGATGTAGCTCCATGGTAGAGCACTCCTGGGTTCCATCCCCAGTATTGCAAAAATTAAAAAAATAAAAATGGACAAGGAGTCAGCTATAATATAGAATGGTGAAAGACAAACCTTCATGCTAGAAAAATGTGAATTTAGCAATCCTAAACAATCATTTTTCTGGATTTCAAGAAAACTGTTCCTTAGTCATTTGAAAGAGAATAATTATAAATTTAAAACAAGGTAGTATTGGAATGTGGAGTAAATACTGTACTATCCTGACATACTTAAATGTTAAAAAACTATCTGTTATATATCTAAAGTTCAAATTTAACAGGGCAGCCTGTAAATTCTCTGGCAACCCTAATTATACAGCCATAAAAAAAAAAAAGAAAATTAAAGACAACTTATCAGTTTACCAGCAGATGGCTCCCCAAATCTAGTTTAGAATAAAATAGTATATTCAAACCTAGTAACAGATCATATTGTTTTAGGGGTTTTTTGTTGTTTTGAGTGATTGATTAGTTTGGTCTGGTTGAATTTATTTTATGGGAGAAGTGAAAATTACTTGCTTATATAAAAATATTAAATATGGCCGGGCATGGTGGCACATGCTTGTAATCCCAGTACTTTGGAGGCTGAGACAGGAGGATTGCAGGTTCAAAACTAGCCTCAGCAACTTAAGAGACCCTGTCTCACTAAATAAAATATGGATTAAGGTATAGCTCAGAAGTAGAATGCCCCTGGGTTCAACCCCCAGTACCACAAAAAACAAAACAAAAATATTAAATAGGGCTTCCCACAATTTCACATGACTCTTCATGAACCTAATTTTTTCTTTTTAATTAACACATAATAATTGTATATATTTGTGGGATACAGTGTGACATTTCAATATGTGCCCATAATATGTAACGATCAAATCAGGGTAATTAGCATTTCTATCTTCTTATCATTTTTTTTTCTTTTGGTACTGAGGATTGAAGCCAGGGGCATTCTACCTCTGAGCTACATGCCCAGCCCCTTTTTAAATTTTTTATTTTGAAACAGGGTCTCACTAAATTGCCAAGGCTGTCCTGAAACCTGTGATCCTCCTGTCTCAGCCTCCCAACTACTGGAATGACTGTATTTTGGTACCCACTATCCAAATCCCTACTACCCCTCACCCTCTACCCTTCCAGTCTCTAGTAATCACTATTCTGCTTTCTACTTTGAGATCAACTTTTTAAGCTTGCACTTATGAGAGAGAATATACAGTATTTGTCTTTCTGCACCCGGCTTATTTTACTTAACATAATGTCTTTCGGTTCCATCCATTTTGCTGCAAGTGACAGCATTTCATTCTTTTTTATGGCTGAATAATATTTCATTGTGTGTATCACATTTTCTTCATTCACATGATCCTTAACTTTAAAATGAAAAATAAATAATAATTTAATTTTTATTTTTCTTTTATATTTACACATAAGCATTTAAATGCCAGTGCAACATGTATAATTTCAGTATAAGGTGAGTCTGACATTTCATAAGGAATTTAGATTATGTGCACTATTAGGGCAGGAGTCTTCCATAAAAACTACACTGTCACTATTTTCATGCAGTGAATGAAATCTAAACGTCAGAATACTTTGATATTTTGTTTTGACCCCAAAACACACCCAGTGCTCCCAGTGAAATCATTGATTCAGTGGATTTTAGACTTGCCACAATTTTACCAGCCTTTTGCCAATGTTAGAAGGCCTTGGAAGACAAATGTAGCTTAGATTCTAGTGCTCAAGAATCACTGCCAAGCTGGGCGTGGTGGTGCACACCTGTAATCCCAGTACTTTGGAGTCTGAGACAGGAGGATCACAGGTTCAAGGACAGCCTCAGCAATTTAGGGAGACCCTCAGCAATTTAGCAAGACCCTGTTTCAAAGAAAAAAAATATCTGGACTGTAACTCAGAGGAAGAATGCCCTGGGTTCAACCCCAGGTATGGAAAATAAAGGAATGGATGGATGAATGAATGAATGAATGAATGAAGGACTGGGGGTATAGCGCAGAGGTAGAATGCCTCTGTGTTCAATCGCCAGTACAGCAGAAGGAGGGGGGAGAGGCGAGAGCAGGGAGGAGAGGAGGAGGAGGAGGAGGAGATAACATGCTACTCCACAGGCTCTCTCCATCCTCCCTGAATGGAATGCATCAAAGGGCCCCCTGCTCTCAGGCTGTGGGTTGGTTCTGGAGAATGAAAATAGTGAGATCAGAAATGTGTTTCTCTAGCTCTCTCCCTACGAGAGAGTTGGCGCAAGTTGGCAGCAAACGTCTCTGG
>PVJS01034916.1:0-21291 GCA_004027185.1 Glis glis
TGTTTCAAAATAAAGAATAAAAAATAGGGCTGGGGTGTAGCTCAGAGATAGAATGCCCCTGGGTTCAATCCCCAGTACTGCAAAAAAAAAAAACCCTAATGAAAGATTTCTATAGTGTTTCCACCATCATAACTTAAACATCTCCATCTACGCTTAACAGATACCTACCCGCCTTTCAATTGAGAGTAAAGACTGAAAGGGCTGTTCTTATAAACTCCTTGAATCTGAATGTGAGAATGTTTTATGAAACACCCACATGAAGGTAGAATACACGTCCTTTGCCTTTTTGCTTTCAAGCACTACTGGTTTCAGTAACTGCTCCAATGTAATTATTGCTAAGACCATTTACATTTTTGTTAAGCTGAAAATGCTGACTCTGTGAATGCCTCGTGCTAGAAGGCTTATTTTACAGGGTTATTCTAGCTCAGACATCTTTGGTCCAGGTCCGGAGGGCCCCACAACTTCACAGCCAGGATAGTTCTAGGAGAGGTGTCAAAGGACCCTGTATAACCAGGTCTACATCCTGTGAAACAGACCAAAGGACATTTTCTTAAACCTGGGAGGCAGTGGTCTGACGAATTATCCTAGATCTGATAGAGATGAACTGCATTGCCAAACCTCCTTAGACTTGAGCTTGCTTCTCTTCCCTCTCTCCGCTCTCAATTGCATTTTTCCCCCAGTGGTACCAGGGATTGAACCCAGGGGCATTCTACCTCCAAGCTATACCCCCAGCCCTCTTTTTTATTCTTTATTTTGAAACAGGTCTCACTAAGTTGTGGAGGGCCTCACTAAGTAGCTGAGGCTGGCTGCAAACCTGGATCCTCCGGTCTCAGCCTCCCAAGTACTAGAATTACAAGTGTGTGCCACCACGCCCAGCTCTCAATTGCATTTTGAGGATAAATAGCTTTTTGAAATTTGTGTATCGATATATAAATTTAGTATTTTGATTTTTCTTTGCCATACTCATGAATCCCAAGTGCTGTCTTTAAAATGTGTCCCATTATAATCTATATTCTTGAGACAGTGATCATCTCTAGTTTACATATGAACAGAAAAGAAACAAAATTCATTAGACACTAGTGAGTCTGAGTAGGTTCATATCATTTGGAAATTCTGTTATGCAAAATGTTAGCAGATCCTTGAAGAAGATCAAGACATATATTGAATGTTTGCTAAGTGTGATGTGCTTTACTAGTTCTTCAAATTCCTCATGGGTATCCCACAAAATCTCTGAAATGGGCACTTTTATCCCCTATTTACCTATAAAGGGACATATCCAAGGACAAGATCTAGTAAACAGCAGGACCAGGATTTGAACTCAGAGCTGCTCCATTTCCAAAGCTCAGCTTGCTCTCTCCCCACTCCTTCCTGCTTCTTCGATAAGAATTAAGGCTTCTACATACTCTGCATCTAGGCCCATGGCACTTTTAAGGAAACCACCCACCAAGATGTAACAATCGCTACTGATCTGATTTACAGAAATGACAACGAATTGAGTGTACAGTTCAAAGGCCCAGAAAACCAGTCTTTGGACCACGCAAGAAATTATCACAAAATATACTCAATTTTTCAGAATTTAAAAGCAACTACCACAATCAATACTTGAGGATGCGTAGGGGATTGGGTGTGTAAGGAAGGAGTAGGATGAGAAGGACAGGCATAGTTCCAAATCTCCCAGAAATTCCATCCCTCCCCCCGCCCCCGAAAGCTCTACCCACCAGGGACAGATAGTCCTGGGTCTACAGACAGCTCATTTTTGGTGTTCATTTCTTACTTGAATCACCTCTGCACAATTCCTAGAATCCCAAGCCCTTTGCTAATTTTAAGTGCATGTGTTTAGTAATCATGAAAGGAACCTAGAGGAGTAAAGCAACGTGTTTGAGATCACACTATTAGTACACAAATCTCCCAGTTGTATTGCCACCTCCGTAGGGCAAGTGCCACCATCTCTTGAAGGAACCACTAAAATAGCCTTTTTGGGGGGCAAAGGGGCTACTGAAGATTGAACCCAGGACATTCTGCACCCCCCAGCCCTTTTTATTTTTATTTTGAAACAGGGTCTAGCTAAGTTGCTGAAGATCTCACTAAGTTGCCAAGGCTAGCCTCAAACCTGCGATCCTCCTGTCTCAGCTTCCCAAGTACTGAGATTACAGGTCTGTGCCACCTGTAATCTAAAACTGCACCTGCACCACCTGGTTTCTAAAACAGCCTTCTAATTCATCTTCCTGCTTTGAAGCACTGTGTCCTTCTGTAGCACACGCACCAGCCAGATAAAGCTATTGAAAACAAATCACATTCCACTCTCTACTATGTGAAAGCTCCCTGGCCTCCCATCACACTCAGTCTGACACCCAGCTTCCCTCTCAGAGGCTCTAAGGTTCTGCAGAGCTGCCTATCTCCCTCATCTGTCTTCTGCCTCACCCCCTGCTAGCCTTGCTCTGGGGCACCAGCTTGCTTGCTTTTCCTTAAACACACCCGAGGTCATTCCGCACTGTTGCACTCACTGCTCCATTGCCCAAGATTTCTCAAGGATTCTTGAATAGTAGCTCCTATCACCCCTCTGATCTCAACTTTTGATCTAGTGCCTTTGTGACCATGTCAGCTAAGTAGCCATTTCCCTCTCCAGTCCCCATGCCTCACATTTGCTTCTAACCCTGCATTCTTGTCTTCACAATTTACTAGATTTTTTGCTCACTCATCTCCTATTACTATAGTAACAACGCAAGAGAATAAACTTTGTCTTGTTCTTTGTTGTATCCCTAGAGCTTTGAACAATGCCTAACATGTAACATGCTCTTCATATGTACTTGTTGAATGAATAGATAGATAGATGGATGGATAAATTAACCTTTGAACCCAAATCTGTCTGAAGCCAAAGTATATGCTTTGACTACCAGAAGTTGTTGAAGGTCTTACTAAATTGCTGAGGCTGGCCTCAAACCTGTGATCCTCCTGTCTCAGCCTCCCAAGTACTAAGATTATAGGCATGCGCTACCATGTTCTATAACTTACTTGTGATGCCAGGCTCATTTGTTCTTGAGACAAGAAATATAATAAGTGATGGATAAAGAATATGGTTATCAGAGCACATCAGAATGTAGACAAAGAGTGGTCACTGAGAACCAGGCGACCCTCACAGGTTTCCTAGCGATGAGGGACTCCAAAGGGGCTTTGGGCACTGGGTACCATTTACACACAGGAAGGGGAACACTATCTGGCTCTTAGATCAGCCTTATGTGAATTTTCCCAGGAAAGGGTTTTTAAAATGGCAGTATTTTAGGGCATTCCTGCCTGAGGACATTTATTAGATCTTTTTATCTGGAAATAACTCACTAACCCATTGCATACAGATACATTATTATGAGAAAATAAAGCACAAAGAGCAAAAAAAAAAAAAAAAGAGTTTCTTGTTTTCAACTTATAGTGGTAGTTGTGGTGGGGCCGGATGGACCAAGACCGGGCATACAGTGTCAGGTGATCATCGGCCCTCTTATTCTCAGAGGTCTCCTCTGTGGGATTTACCTGAAAGTTCAAACTTTCTACAGAAATAAATCATGAACAGTGGTAGAGCAAAGCTGCCCTGTAACATCACCTATGCCCGGTTGTGAGACTGCGGTGCTCTGGCCATTGGCAGAGACTGTCCAGCCCACCCAAGTTTCTCAGGCGGTCAGAGCTGTACCTAATGGGAGTTGCCCCTATCACACCTCCCAAAGAAGTGCAGAGCAAGGGGATCCCTGAGAACGAGGTCACCAGCTAGCACAGAGGAGTTATTACACTGAGAATTAACACTTATTCTGCCAGCCAGCGGTCCAGCAAGGAGGTACTCTGCCAAGAGTCTTGCAGATTGCAGGGGCTGTGGGCCGCGAGGAACTCATGTTCCATTCACAAAGCAAACCATATACAACTCTCTACCCATGTTTCCAGGTCTGGATTGAATGAAACATTTATCACATACCCCGGTGTGGCCACAAAACCAGGGCAAACCAAACCAAAACACTCCATGGAGGGAAAGACTATAATAAACCTTTTTTTTTTCCTCTCAAGCCTCTTCCCAGAAAGGTGATAATGAAAGATTTGGTCCCAACTGGGCTACAGGCAGGGGATTTGCATTTTAAAGTTTGACAGATATTTATAGGCCTTTTGATCTCGTTTCTACCCACCCACCCTGACCCTGCTGCCTCTTCCTCCCCCCCCCCCCCAGCAGTCCTCTACCCTGTGCCAGACACAAACTTAAGAAATGATGGCTTCGGGTCCAGAGACTACTGGGATGTGTGTCCTCCCAGTGTGGTGTGCTCACAACCACATAGCTTCTGTTCATCAAATACCAGCGATAGCTGGGCCTGGTGGCACACACCTGTAATCCCAGTACTTGGGAGGCTGAGACAGGAGTATCACAGGATCGAGGCCAGCCTCAGCAACTTAGTGAGACCTGGGGATATAACTGAGAGGTAGCATGCCCCTGGATTCAATCCCCAGTACCGAACACAAAGCAAAACAAATTAACAGCTGTATATCAAGTCTTTTTACTTCCTAATACAATCCTTACTTCCTAACCCCCCAATCACTCCGCAAGGGTTGTATTATTTATCTTTTTTTTTCCAAGTAAAGGTGGAAAGTGAGTCGCGGAGAGTTTAATGGCCTGTCCCAAATCACTAGTAAGAAGTGGGGGACAGAACGGAACCCCGGTTCTGTGCGCCTCCAAACCCAGAGCCTTTTATTAAGCCAAGCTGACGCCAGCAGTCAAATCAGGTTATTGTAGGCTCCTTAGCTAAGATCCCTCTTGGAAAAGGTAACCCTGCATTCCAGTTCTCTGGCCGGCGTTATTCTGGAAATAGCCCAATAAACGTCACACTTTGATTTACTCAAGGACAAACTTGCAGCTGTCTTTTCCTCTGCGGCTCTTCTTGGGCTCCGACTTTTTCCTCGCCTTTCTACTCATCTTTCACACAGACCACTGCACCCAACAGCTGCGTGTCTTGGCTTGGAACTGTCATCTGCAGCCCCGTGGGATCCGCCAGTGTCCCTTCAAGGAAAGTCTATTGGAAACCAGCTCAGGGGCTCAGGCCTTTATATTTTTGCAGCCGAAGGGACTCCTGAAAGTCATCTAGGAAACTGAGGCTCAGAGAATGGTGCACGAGGATTTGAGTACAGATTTGCTAAGTTAAAGTGAAAGACAAAGGAATCAGGTCACATTTGGAATACCTCAGGGTGCTAGGTGCTTTTGTCTCATTTGCTCTTCACTACGAGCCACTGAGGTGCAATGACCTATTGTCCTGTGTCCCAGAGAATCCCTGGCTCAGAGATATGAGGGACTCAGGGTTCCACAGTGAGCAGCCAGTGGGGCCAGGATCTGAACTCAGGTGACTGCAGACAGAGGGACCCTTCCCGTCCGTATTGAGTGGAGGGCGGAGAGGAGCAAAACCAATATGCTACCTGAGGTGACTGGTTGATCTATGAAATCTGTGCCCGTGCTGAAGAGTAGCGCCAACACAATGGAGAGATTGATGCGGGCATTCTGTGAACTTGAGGCCAAGTCTATAACCCAAAAACATCTGGCATTCCCAACCACCAAGTCGTGTTTTGACCAAGAGGGATGCCCAGGCAAACAAGGACCACTCACCAACCCACAGCCTCTGCAAATGCTCTTCGAAGCTTGCTGTGACAGGTCAGACGACTCTGCAAGTTCCTTGCCTCCTTGGGAAAGCCATCTGCCCCCGCTCAGAGAGGGGGCGTTAGAAGTGCCAAATTGAGAGCCATAAGAGTCCTGGGTGGTTGCTGAGTGTTCCCGTTGAGGTTGAGAGATCAGGTTCAAAGCTCCAGCCGTAGCTCCCCTCCCCAACACACACACACACACACACACACACACACACACACACACACCCCACACCATCTCCACTTCAGAGAGAGGGAATGGTTCTTCCCTTCCCCCCACTGTAGTTCCTCAGAGAAACCTCTGGGCTGTGCTCCGCTGGGGTCCGACTGGGCATCCTTTCTGCTCTCCAACCCCACAGAGGAAGCTCCTCTCCAGGAGGAACATTTCCCCTCCTTCGCACCCTGGGCGGATCTGGGTGTGGACTGGGCAGCTGCAAAGACAGGTCGCTTCTCAGTGATTCCCTCTGGCCCCGCATTCGGAGCAGCGGGGCAGGAGGTGGGGTTGGCCCAATGGCTTCAAATCTTTTTTTTTTTTTTTTTTTTGCGGTACTGGGGGTCGAACCCAGGGGCATTCTACCTCCAAGCTACACCCCCAGCCTGATTTTTTATTCTTTATTTTGAAACAGGGTCTCACTAAGTTGTGGAGGGCCTCACTAAGTAGCTGAAGCTGGCCACGAACCTGCGATCCTCCAGTCTCAGCCTCCCAAGTACTGGGATTACAAGCGTGCACCACCACGCCCGGCTGACAGCTTCAAATCTTAAATCAGCAAGCCCTGGCCCAACCGATTGCTCATTAGGGTCCAACTCACCGCTTGCTTCTACCAAGACATTTTTTTCTTGACTCTCTGTCCATGCTAATCTCATTCTCCTCAGAAACAAGATATACTCTCACATAACTACCGTGAGAACAGACTGTCATAAGGTGGCATCTGAATTGTGCCTCAAGGGACACCTTTGACCTCAGTGCCTAAGGAAACTTTTCTGCTTTTTTTGCGTGTGTGTTTGGTACTAGAGATAGAACCCAGGGGGCCTTCTACTTCCGGGCTACACCCCCAGACCTATTTTATTTTTTGTTTGGAAGCAGGGTCTCGCTAAATTGCTGAAAGTCTCACTGAGTTGCTGAGGCTGGCTTCGAACCTGCGATCCTCCTGTCTTGGCCTCCCAAGTACTGATTGCAGGTGTGCGCCACTACTCCTAGCCATTTTTCTGCATCTTGACCTTACCCATTCTAGAGCAAATAATTGGTCTGCTACTGATAGTGTTTCTAACAATCCCTATCTGGCATCATTTTGCCAGCTTGCCAGTAAGGACATTTTCTTTTTTTTAAATTTTTATTGGTGCATTGTAATCATACATCTTGATGAAGTTCAGGGTGATAGAGGCATACATGCACACAGTACTTGTTGAGCCCTCCCCCACTTCCCGCCCCACTCTCTCTCCCTCCCTGTGCTCAACACAGTGATTGGCTTTAATAAGATTGTGTGTGCACATCATGCCCATTGAAGTGTTTCCCTCTTCAAGTCTTCCTCCCCCTCCCGCCTCTTTCAGTTAGGTCCCCTCCTTCACTCCACTAAGGTTTCTCCTATAAGTACATTTTCTCTTTTTAGGCAGCACTTAGCATTGTTATCAATCTATCCAGTAGCTCTTAATCTTTTTGGAGTTGTGCAAAACCTTTATGACCTTATAATATCTATAGATCTTCTTTTTTGCAGTACTGGGGATTGAACCTAGGGGCCTTCTACCTCCGAGCTACACCCCCAGTCCTATTTTTTATTCTTTATTTTTGAAACAGGGTCTCACTAAGTTACAGAGGGCCTCACTAAGTTGCTGAGGCTGACGACGAACCTGAGATCCTCCTGTCTCAGCCTCGCAAGTACTGGGATGACATGCGTGGGCCAACATGCCCGGCTTTCTATAGATCTTTTTACCAGTAATATCAGCACAATTTTTGGGGCACACCTAAGGCCCAGCCCTTATCTTTCTCACACTAAGGGCCTCTGCTCTAGACAGTGAATCCCCTGGCATGGGGACATCATCTGGATCCCTGTGTGGCTCCAGTGTGACCTGGGGTTTCTGAAAAGTTATAGATATGGTACTTGGGAAATATGTGTTGCATGTTGATTGGTTAACTTTAACCAATCTGGAAGCGAGACATTTTCAAGAGTAAAGCTGACCAGATGGCACCCCATGAAGGAGGTAGTTGCTCTTCTGCCCCAGTAAAAATGGCATCGAGTGACACAGCTCAAAGCAAGCCCCAAGGCTGCACTGAGAGAAACGAGAGCGGCTGGAACAAATGGTGCTGGCCAGCACCGAAGAGGGAAATACCGCATACCTTGGGACGACATGTACCCGATCAGGTGCCAGGTAGATAATCCCGAGGATTATAAGCCTCTAAATCAATATCAGATTTAGCCTTCCCAGAACTCACTTGAGAGTCTTTTATAAAAATAAATGACTAGGGCCCACCCCCATTGATTGTGATTCAGGTGGTTCTTGAACTGAGAGCAACATGGCCGTAGATGAGAGAGAGAGAGAGAGCAAGAGATGTGGAAGGCGGAAGAAGAAAAAGAAGGAAGATGATGTTGTGTTTGGATACACATCCATCCACCAAGAACAACTAATCTGTCTCCCTTTCCCTCCCTCTTGTTCTCATTCTGCCTTTCTCCTCTTAATCCACTCTGGCTGGAAACAGCTTCTGAGAACACGAAGAGCTACTGATCGCTGATCCTGCGGACATTTTTTCTTTTTCTTTTGGTGGAATTGCAGTGCTGTTCCTGGCAGAGTCCAGTCACTGTCTATGTAGGAAGGGCCACTGAGCGACTAACTTAGGTGGTAACTGAGGAGCATGCAAGCTGACAAGGTCCTCCTTCTTCTGCTCTCAGACGCATGAGAAGCCTGGGACGGGAGCTCCGAGCTCGGTTTTCCAAGTGTTTCTTCCTAATGGACATACAAGAAGAACAGAACATACCGTGGCTACCTATAGCCGTGGGTTATGGAGAGCCCACTACGGCGGGCCTCTCAGGGCTCAGAGATGACCCTTTGTACTCTGTGTTTCCAAACACAGTTTCCATTCTGGAAACAGATGGGCTGTAGGACCATCATCCAAGAACTCAGAAACAGGGATGTCCGGGCCTTACAACCATGAATCTTGATTTATGATATTTGGGCAAAGCCAAGAATCAATGTAGCCCATGTCATTCTGATGGATGATCAGATGTGGAAACTGAGGAAGACTCTAGTGCCACCCAGCCAGGTCCAGCCCTACAACCTCCTGGGGCCAAAAGCCCCATCCTGGATCTGCATGTGGACCCCTCCAGCCCTTTCCCTGCATCCCATCTGAAGGCTCAGTGCTGAGGTCGTTTGCAGAAGTCTTCCTGAGATCTCCAACTGAAATGTATTGCTCTCTTCTTTCTCCTCTCACAGCCCATTTCCAGCATTTTTATTTTTTTAATTTTGTTTTGTGGTACTCGGGATGGAACCCAGGGGCATTCTACCTCTGAGCTACACCCTCAGTCCTATTTTATTCTTTTATTTTGAAACAGGGTCTCACTAAGTTGCAGAGGCTGGTCATGAACCTGCAGTCCTCCTATCTCAGCCTCCCAAGTAGTGGGATGACAAGTGTGCACCGCCACACCTGGCTCCAGTATCTTTATAATACTTAATAGCATTATCCCTCTCCTCATATGACATCTATCCACCACCACTGCAGTAGCAATATAATGGCTCCAACATATATTAACCTTTACTTTCCTAGTAGCCACATTAAAAAAAATTGAAATTAATTCAAATATCTTCAATTTAGCTCATCATATTCAAAATGTTGTCTCAACATATAATCAATATAAAAATCATTAGTGAGATATTTTGCATTTTTTACTCATACTATTTGGACTTCAGTGTGTGTGTTACACTTACAGCACATCTCAGCTGTGACTGGCTACATGTGGCCAGTGGTTACCATATTAGATAGCACAGTGCTGGCCTTCTGAAGGCAGGTTTAGGACTCTTGCCTCTGAGTTTTCAGAAGGAGCAGTTTATGGGTGCAGGATAGGTGCTTAAAAAGTATCTGAGCCAATTCAAATGCAAACTCTTCCCAAATGCAAATTCTTCCCAGAGATTGTTCTTTGGTCTTGTTTGGCTAGATTTGTGTGTGTGTGTGTGTATGTGTGTGTGTGTGTGTGTGTGTGTATGTGTGTGTGTGTGTGTGTGTGTGTGGTACTGGGGACTGAATCTAGTAGCATTCTACCTCTGAGCTACGTCCCCAGCCCTTTTAAAAAAATTTGTGTGTGTGTGTGTGTGTGTGTGTGTGTGTGTGTGTGTGTGGTACTGGGGATTGAACCCAGGGACATTCTACCTCTGAGCTATACCCCCAGCCCTATTTTTTTTTATTCTTTATTTTGAGACATGGTCTCGCTAAGTTGTGGAGGGCCTCACTAAGTAGATGAGGCTGGCCTCAAACCCGGATCCTCTGGTCTCCGCCTCCCAAGTACTGGGATTATAAACGTGCGCCACCACACCCAGCTAAATTTTTTCTTTTGAAACAGGGTCTCGCTAGGTTGCTGAGAGTCTCACTAAGTTGCTGAGTTTGGTCTCAAACCTTCGATCCTTCTGTCTCAGCCTTCCAAGTACTGGAATTACAGGTGTGAGCCACCACGCCTGGCTTGGCTAGCTGTTTTAAGGCACGGTATATTTGGACATAAGAGTAGGTAATGGACACATCAGTTTTCAGGAAGGAGGAAGACAGACCAGGTTTGATTTGAGAAGAATTTGGATGGGAAGAAGGGAGGGAGAAGGAGCAGGAGAAGCAGAAAAAGGCAGTCAAACTGAAGAGGCAGATCCCAGTTATTTTCTGCATGCTGCCCTGGGGGACTGAACAGTATAGACAGAAGGCAAAGGGCTTTAAGCCACATATGCAGCCTCCTGTTTGCAGGTTACTTTGAGCCGCCTGAAGAACACTGTAGGGGTTGCCAAAGGCTTTGATTGGGGTATAATGGGATCACTTAAATCTCTAAAACACAGCTACAGTAAAAATGTGTTCTTAGCACAGATTTCTTCTGAAAACAGGTGGAGCCAGTTCACAGTCTGGCCAGAGGCTTCCCAGGAGAGTTCACTGGCTTACCTCCTAACTCAGCCAGAATTGGTTTCATTAAGAAAGAGAGCTACACTTTTGCAATCAGAAATTCCCTCCAACAGGGAACTGGAGAACATTATGCTAAGTGAGATTAGTCAGTCACAATGAGTGAAAAGTCGGATGTTCTCCCTAATATGTGGAAGCTAGGGAGAATGGGACTCAGAAGGGACTCCAGACAAAGAAGAAAACTTTAGATGAGCAAGAAGGGGACCTAACTGAGGGAGATGGGAGGGGGGAAGAGGGAAATCCACTAATGCACACAATGTATATACACAAACTTATCAGAGTCAATCACTATGCTGAGCACGGAAAGGAGGGAAGGGGGAGGGAATAGGGTGGGATTTGAGGGAGGGCTACATGAGCGATGTGCGCATGCATGCTTCTGATACCCTGACACTTATCAAAATGTATAAGTACGATGCACCAATAAATGAATATATTTAAAAATAAATAAATAAAAGACCTATCTAGAAAAAAAAAAAAAGAAATTCCCTCCAAGGCAGTGCCCACAGAGATAGGATCAGAGCTTTCCAGGAAGCAGACATTTGAGGAGATCCAAGCTCAAGCCCCGTTTGTAAGTCCTCTGAGGTCAGATAATAAGTGCGCAGAGATACAGGGCTGTAGTTGGGAACTCCCCAAGCCAGCTGTCACCAGCAGCATAATACTTTTCAACAAAGTTCCCAAGGATAATCCAACCCTCCGCTGACCATATCATTCCCAGATGAGGCCCCAGGACGGCAGTAAGAGCTCAGCCTTTGGAAAGAACCTCTATTTTCCTAATGCCAGTCCACTTATTTATTTGTCTTTTTTTTTTTTTGTGGCATTGGGGATTGAACCCAGGGGCGTTCTACCTCTGAGCTACACCCCCAGCCCTATTTTTTATTCTTTATTTTGAAACAGGGTCTCACTACGTTGCAGAGGGCCTCACTAAGTAGCTGAGGCTGGCCACGAACCCAGACCACCTATTTATTTGAAACTCCTAATATATTAGAATGCTTAGCTTGCATTCTTCTTAAAGGGATCTGTGGCGGTTTATGCAAAGCACCATAGCAAATAGTTAAGGCCTTGGATTGCTAGCGTGTGAACTGGAGCAAGCTACTTTGCTGCTTTAAGCCACAGGTCCCTGAGCTGTGAAACATGGGCAGAAACAGTCCTGACCTCCTGGGGCCCTGTGCTCATTAAACTGGGAAATAAAGCATGACTCAAGCGCATGGAAAGTGCTTGTAAAGGTTCATAACTCTTAGAAAATTAAACCCAGAATAAAAAGTAGGAGAATTTAAAGCAGAACTGCAAGTTTAAAAGAGCAGAGCAAGCCAGGTGTGGTGGTGCACGCCTGTAATCCCAGTACTTGGGAGGCTGAGACAGGAGGATCGCAGGTTAGAGGACAGCTTCAGCAAGTAGTGAGAGTCTCATCAACCTAGTGAGACCCTGTTTCCAAATAAGAAATAAAATCAGGCTGGGGGGGGTGTAGCTTAAAGGTAGAATGCCTCTGGGTTCAATCCCCAGTACCACAAAAAACGAAGAAGAAAAGAGCAGAGAAATAGATATTGTCAAGTGGATGCTGAATACACATCCGATAGCTGGACAGTAGAAGGGTACGAGAAGGGGCCCCCACTTCCAGTGCCTCATTTATGGTCTCGATGAAGGAACTATCCCACTGCAGGAAAGTCTTGCATGAGTGAAGCACCAACTATAGGCACAATAGGGGCCACCAAGGATTTGACTGGCCAGAGTGGACCAGAAAGAGCAATTAAGATCAGATAGGCAATGAGATGGGGTAGCTCACCTTTGGGCAGAATGCCTGCAGTGGGTGAGCAGCCTGCCTTCCAAAGAGAGCAAGATAAGAAAGTCCAGGCTAAAAGGGGAAGGGTTGGAAGCCGGGTGTGGTGGCACACGCTTGTAATCCCAGTACTTGGGATGCTAAGACCGGAGGATCACAGGTTCACGGCCAGCCTCAGCTACTTAGTGAGGCCCTATGCAACTTAGTGAGACCCTGTTTCAAATTAAGAATAAAAAAAAATAGGGCTGGGGGTGTAGCTCAGAGGTAGAATTCCCCTGGGTTCAATCCCCAGTACTGCCAAATAAATAAACAAACAAATAAATAAATAAATAAAGGAAGGGTTGGGGAGGGAGAGAAGATTTTGTGACAAGGAAAATGGGTAGTAAGAATGTCAAAGACAGGTCAAGGAGTCCTTGGCAGACAGTCCCCACGCCATGAGAAAACAATGCTAAGATCCATAAGGATACCAGCAGCTGTCTGGTGGGGAAGGAGAAGGACGAGGAGAGGAGCAGGGAATTTATCTCTGATTCCATTGTCCATTCCTCAGCTCGTCCCATTGTCTGCTCCCCAGCTCTGCCAAGAACACAGTGTCGCAGAGTGGAAATCACGAACGCTGTCATAAATGGTCAAAAAGCATTGTGCAGCCCCCCCAAAATTCTCCTTTCGATTCTCAGGAATACTCGGCAAAGGCTAGCTCTTGAAACTTACCTTCTTTCTCTGTGCCTGGCTTTCCCACTTACACTTGCCAAGCCTGGCCTTCCTCTTAAGGAATAATTCGATGATGTGTTTAGAACACCTTGAGCTAAAAACGGGAGAACGTCATGCACGTACGTTGACATGGTCATTATCGCAGGACTCCATTTCTTTTGTTCTGTTTGAGTCCATCTCCTGGCAACAGCTGTTCGGCTGCTAAGCCAGCAACAGCTGCAGTAATGAGCCTGCCATGTGAGTGTGCTGATACCACAGTTTCGGCCGCAGCATGCAGCTGTTCTTGAAAGTGATGTCTTGTCCCTCCCTCGGTTCTGGACAACAGAGAGAGCCATTCATCATACTCTGTGTTTCAAGTTTTCCTGTGGGGAACCCCCCCGTTCATTTCCCCAGTGGCCCAGGGCTTCAATTCTGCTACTTACTGGATGTTCTTCCACAGGCAAACATGAAAAACCTCTTCTACTTTGGTATCCTTAACTCTCCGGTGATGTTACCCAATTTGTGAGGTTGCTGTTTCATTCCAAAGATGTAACACACGTGAAAATCATTTAGGAACTGGAAGACAGTATTTCTGAATTCGTAATTATGGAAGTCCTGGTTCCTTAGTTTAACAAGTAGAAAAAGTCACTGAAAAATTTGGGACACTACACAGCTTTTGAACTGGGTGGATAAATGATCATGGAGGACCAGAGGGGGCAGAGAGGGGTTCTGGGTGAGACAGTTGGTCCTGGCTAAAAGGACTAGTAGAGTCTGAGAGGTGGAGGGAGAAAGAGGGACCGTTGTGTAAAGGGCACTTCTTTCCCTCAGACAAATGCTGGGAAAAGAAGTGTGGGCTAGAGACAGTGCAAAGTTATCATAAATGGAGCAGAAAATGAGCCTGGGGACCAGGGGTACAGAGTTGGAAGGGTCAAGATGACCCAGACCATGAATAGTCTTAAGTGACCAGATGAGAAGCTACCAGGAGAAGTTTCACTGTCATGAAAAAGTCAAGGAGTTATACCAGTCTAGAGATCATCCCGCCCCGCTCCCTGTGGCCTGTGATTTTATCAATGGAGACAAAGCAGTCTATAATGAGGGCGCTCTTGGCAGTCTTGTGCTCTTGGCCAGGCTCACTTGCTCTTGTGCAGGGGGGTCCGTCCATCTGTTGAGGTCATCAGTTCCCAACTTCTCTGCTTAGTGAAAAAAGAGACTCTAAGGCTCCGATTCTGACTTATCAAGTGAGGATCTCTAGGAGAAGGGTCTGGGAATTCTCTTTTTAAAGTTATGCTTCTCCACTCCCTAGGGAAGTGTGTGTGTAAGGTGTGTGTGGGGGTGTTCATCTCTGAGCATCAGATCTGCTGGAGATGGAGGATGGCCACTGGACCTACAAAGAGCTGAGAATACCCAGCCGCTCAGCAGCTACATTCCTAGGAGGGAAAAAGACTGGTGTCTTTTCCTCATGGGAGCAATATTTCCTCTTCCATCTTTTCTGTTGTCCTCCCCTGCATCTCTTCTCCATGCAAACTAAATATGGAGTGCCAACAAGGCCTCTGCCAGGACTTATCATGCCCCACCAATGTCCTATTGTCTTTTGGTACTGGAGATTGAACCCAGGGGCATTCTACTTCTGAGCTAGATCCCCACCCCTATTTTATTATTATTTTTTTTATTTTGAAACAGGGTCTCTGTTAGTTGCTGAGGCCCTCACAAAGTTTCTGAGGCTGGCCTCAAACCTGCCATCCTCCTGTCTCAGCCCCCCAAGTACTGGGATTACAGGTGTGTGCCACCATTCCCAGTTAATGTTCTATTATCTTTATAGAAATTCTTCCCCCAATGCCTACCCTCTCTTTTCTTTCCTTCTTTTCTTTCTTCCTCCCTTCCTCCTTTATTTCCTTCTTTCCTTCCTTTCTCCCCCCCTTTTCCTTTTTTAAATTTTTAAATAAGCACACTATCTAGATTGTGATAGTTGGTCTGGTTTGTCAACTTGACCCACCTAAGATCATGTGACTTTGGTTGTGTAACAGCAGATTGAACCAGAAGCCCTGCCCTAAATGTGGGCAGCAGGGTTCTGATAGGTGCAGGACTTAAATAAAAGAAGGAGAAAGCCGCGTAGAGCGAGCCGCGACTCTTCCTGAAGAAAACACATCTGCTCTCTTCTGAGATTGTCAGTCTCCAACTTTACCGTTTCCTTGAAGAGCTTCTTGATCTTCTGCTCTCGTCTGAGATCATCGGCCTCCAGCCTTCGAACTGAAACTTCACCATCGTTTCTCCAAAGAGTTTCCTTATCTTCACATCTTGGACTGGACTGAATTGGTGGTTGCTTCAATCCTAAGGCTCTAGCTCTTTGACCGCCCGACCAGCTACTGATTCCTCTGATTCTCCACGTGCAGTTGAAACTCAGGACTACATTGTGAGCCGATCTAATAAATCCCTTTTTCATATACTCATTCTGTGAATTCTGTTAATCTAGTGAACCCTGACCAATACACTAGATGTTTCAATTCAACTTGAGGGCACTGTGTTTCCTGTTTTTCATGTAACTACAGATCTACTCAAGCCAGCCTTGCCTAGATACAGCTTTTAAAATTTTAATTTTGGGGTTTTCAGCTGCTGTAGCGAAGGCTCCTGCGAGTGTAAACTCAGAGCTGAGGCTCTTGATCTTCCACAGTGGGTGAACTACAACAAGTGGGTGGCACTTCCACCACTTCCAACACAAAGAATATGCAGATGGAAATATCCTAGAGGGCTCAGCTCCCACGCCTCTGCCTCCAATAAAACACAGTTATATGATGTTTGGCAACCAGTTCCACTTATCATTCACCCTTTGGAAAGACAGGGCATTGAACGGCTTCATCCTATGCAGTTCGATCACAAGAAAGAACGGAGAAAACTCAATATGTCTACTCTTGTTAATTTCTTGGACCTTTTAGATATCTTGATAAAGAGCCCTGGAAGTATAAAACGAGAAGAGAAACTAGAAGATGTTAAGCTACTTTTTGTACATGTGCATCATCGCATAAATGAATACCGACCCCACCAAGCAAGAGAGACCTTGAGAGTCATGATGGAGGTCCAGAAACGTCAATGATTGGAAACAGCTGAGAGGTTCCAGAAGCACCTGGAACAAGTAATTGAGATGATTCAAAATTGGTTGGCCTGCTTGCCTGATGATTTGCCCCATTCCGAAGCAGGGATGAGAGTAAAAACTGAACCAATGGATGCTGATGATAGCAACATTGTACTGGACAGAATGAACAACAAAGAGAAGACCCAGGTCACAGGAGGGACCAGATGATAGAGAAAGATGCTGCCTTGTGTGCCCTCATGGATGAAATGAGTGAAAGACCATGAAGGGTGTTTCTCTTCATTTTTCCTTTTGGTAAATATCTTCATAGATTAGTTGATTTTCTTTTAGTCTTAAAAGAAGCATAACTCAACACATAAAGGTTTTCATCTTTTCAATTGTGAGATGCCATAGGCAGTAATTTCATTGTGTAACAAGCATGACAAATGAATGTTACTCTACATTAAGAGTAACAAACAGCCGGGTGTGGTGGCACATGCTTGTCATCCTGTACTTGGGAGGCTGAGTCAGGAGGATCATAGGTTCGAGGATCACCTCAGCAGCATGGCGAGACTCAGCAACCTAGTGAGACCCTGTTTCGAAAGGCAAAGATTAAAAAGGGCTGGGGGGGAAAGTTTCTTTTGGGTTCTCCAGCGTGTCTTCCTGGTACGCTGCTTTTTCTCTTCTTTTTCTATTTCCTACTGACTTTGTAATAAAATTTTGTTAAAGCTGCAAAAAAGGGGGGGCTGGGGGTATAGCTTGAAGGTAGAGTACCCCAGGGTTCAATTTCCAATACCATACACACCACGCCCATGCACACAGTAACAAGCAAAGTGTTTCTGTGTAGGATATTCCTATTTCTGGAGTTGTAATAAAACTTGAAGATTTCCTCAGTAATAGCCAGCTTTCATCCTTGAAAAAAGTAAATTTATCATTTGTTTTAAGAATGATGGATAAAGGATACTGAACTATATATAAATGTGAAATTATGAAATCTTTAGACTTATTTCATTATATATTTCACTTAATCTCCCAAAAGTAGTGTAACATGTTAAGAGAGGAACCTAGTAGAATTTAAAAAACAGGAACTTTACTTTTCCTTATGACTGTTCCTGTAGACTCACTATCTCAGCCTCTTCTCCCTATCCTGCATGGAATTTGGGGGTGGGGGTCCCATAAGTTGCTTTATTTTTCTAGTCACTCAGGTAATAAATCCTGTCACTTTAGTTCCCTGTATTCATTGTAGTAATGGGAATGCCTATATAGTTAACTACACATTTCCTTTAAATCTAAGCTGAGGCTCGCTTAAGGCCAGAAGCCAGTAATGGGAAAAGACTTTGGTGGCAGAGACTGCTAGATGTCTACCAAAGACTTTTGCTTCTTTTTGAGATCTGTTGCTGAGATATGGCTCCCCAGCTAGGGAACACATGTACCTGCTCAGGGTCATAAATCTATGTGAGACCATGTAACTATATTCTAGACAATGGAATATGAGTGTAGGAATTCAGGTCTGCCCCATTAAAATTTCTTGCATGATCCTCCATTTTTTTTCTCCGACCTGCTGTTTAGATGGGCACATCCAGGATAGCTTTTGAAGCTACTTGAAGATGGCAAAGATTCAGTTAGTTTGGCCCTTGAACAATTGTGAGGACTAAATTTTCATAAACTTCACTTCTTTCCTGGTTAATATGACTTGATGTGAGGAAGAAATAAACTTGTGTTTGAGTAAGACTTTATTTCAGTACTTTGTTCACTCCTACCCCATCCCTCTTCTAAGGTCTTGGTGGAGAGGTATCCTTGTATGAGGATCCCTGCCTGCCACTCTCTTATTGTAGGTCAGTGGTTCTCAAAATGTGGTCCTGGACCTACCACCGAGCCTCACTTGGGGACTTGTTAGAAATGAGAGTTCTCCGGCTCCACTGCAGATCTTCTGAATTGGAAACTGTAGAAATAGTATCCAGGAAGCTGTGTTTTTAACAAGCTTTCCATGTGATTCTGATGCAAACTCAAGATTAAGAACAGGGGTAGAGGTAATGCCATTTCCCTAGGTCCACTTTTTTTTTTTTTTTTGCTGTACTGGGGATTGAACCCAGGGGCATTCTACCTCCTAGCTACACTCCCGGCCCTATTTTTTATTCTTTATTTTGAAACAGGGTCTCACTAAGTTGCAGAGGGCCTAAGTAGCTAAGGCTGGCCGTGAACCTGCGATCCTCCTGTCTCAGCCTCCCAAGTACTAGGATTATAAGCGTGCGCCACCACGCTTGCCTGCTATGTCCACTTTTGATTCTGCCTTCTGTCCCAGCTTCTAGCAAAGGATTTGCATGATTAAGATCTCATCTGCCTTGGACTGGCAACGTTTGTTTGTTTAGTTTAAAATGGCTTTCGAGCTGGGCGTGGTGGTGCACGCTTGTAATCCCAGTACCTGGGGAGGCTGAGACCGGAGAATCTGGGTTTGCGGCCAGCCTCAGCTACTTAGTGAGGCCCTCTGCAACTTAGTGAGACCCTGTTTCAAAATAAAGAATAAAAAATAGGGCTGGGGGTGTAGCCTGGAGGTAGAATGCCCCTGGGTTCAATCCCCAGTACAGAAAATAATAATAATAATAATAATATAAAAAAATAAAGTGGCCTTTGGCCAGTTCTATGAGAAATGAGCAAGGAGATACCTCTTTACCAGGTAGGACATCTTGACCAGTCTTAATTCTTTTTTTTCTGGCATGTATTGGTATAAACCTTTGCGCTCCAGAGATTCCAGATGACACAGTCTGGTGTCTCTTAAGCTCTAATTGAAGTGAGGGCATCCCTATCCCTTTGTAAGGAAACAAGATATAAATTGCATAGCAATTGAGCAACTCTAAAGAAAAGTTTGTCTCCTTTGATTCAACTTTGGGGAATATGCTGGGTTGAGGTACAAAACCAGTTTGGGGCTACTTTTCAAATTCTTGCATAGAAGACAGGGATCATGTAACATCATTATGAGTCACAACACTATTTGTATATGAATGTTTGTGGGGAGAAGACTGGGGTTAAAATGCCATGGGAAATCCTTAGAGTTTGGAGGATCTGTTCTTGGAATGTGTGGGACCTGACATTAACTCTTTAAGGTTTCTGATGTGAACTTGTTGCAAGAGAATGAAGAAGCATTCATGATAGTTATCACAAACGCTTATATATTTCAATCTTGTAAAGATGAAAATACATTTCTGCATTCCTGCTTATAATGAACATTCCTAAAAGATGTATTGAAGGAAAATATATAAAAGAATCACCCAAGTGACTCTTGAAATGACCAATGCCCAGTCTGCAGAGATCCTGATTTGAGTTTTCTAGAGTAGGCTCCTGGCATTGGTTTTAAGAAATCCACAGATGGTTAAAAGGTATGGCATTATTCAGTGATTTATTTTTGGTGACAAAAACTCTATGTGAACTAGTGGAAGCAGAAAGGTGAATTTGTTAAAAGGATATGGGTTTGTTACACGATTGAAGGATGAATTGAACATCTAAACCATGTGGAGGACAGCAAGGATGTGTGTGGATAGAGTGAGTTATTTGACCCGGAGACTCTCCCGGTCAGTTTCACTTTCTTTACAGACCAATTTTAATGATGTAGGTGGAGAAAATGACTGCTATCAGGTCCCAAGCATTACATATAGATGCTTCTCAACGTACAGTGGGATAGTGTCCTGATAAACCTATGGTAGATTGAAAATATAGTAAATAGAAAATGGTGTGTGTGTGTGTGTGTGTGTGTGTGTGTGTGTGTGTTACTGGGGATTGAACCTAGGGGCATTCTACCTCTGAGCTGTACTCCAGTCCTTTTTTAAAAATTAATTAATTAATTTATTTATTTATTTTTGTTTTGAGGCAGGGTTTCTCTGGGTTGCTGAGGCTGTCCTCCAGCCTACGATCCTCTGCTCTTGGCTTTCCAAGAACTGGGATTATAGACATGCACCACCACGCCCAGAAGAAAATTCATTTAATTCATCTACTCTACCAAGGATCATAGTTTAGTCTACTTTAAATATGCTGAGAATACTTTTATTATCCCACAGTTGGGCATCAAGAGGGTATTGTATATTGCCAGTCCATGAAAAGATCAAAATTTGAAGTACAGTTTCTACTGAAGGCTTGTAATTTTCATACCATCATAAAGTTGAAACATCGTAAATTGGCCAAGTGGGGTGGCATATAACTGTAATCCCAGCTACTTGGGGGGCTGGGGCGGGAGGATCGCAGGTTGGAGGCCAGCCCAGGCAACTTAGATCCTGTCTTAAAATAAGGAGGGATAGGGATGTAGGTCATTGGTACAGTTTTTCCTTAGCATGTGCTAGGCCCTGGGTTCAATTCCCAGTAACACACACACACACACACACACACACACACACACCCCATAAATTGAACACTTTAAGTCAGAAACTGTCATTATTTCTGAATCTATCACTATCTGGAAGTTGCCTTTCAAATACAGACTTAAAAATAAATTGAAGGGAGGCTAATTAACCAGCTGGGCCTGAGGAATTCAGGAATTGCATACCTGATTTCCATGGGGCTAATCAGCTGAGACCTGGATCCTGTAAGAATGTAATAGTCCCCTCTAATATCCACATACAGAAGAAGTTGTCCATTTCTCAGAGGAAGAAAGGGATGTTGAGCTGATAGTACACATCCACAGCACGTTAAGCACATGTAAACTTTGACATAAATAGCAAAAGTAAACAGACTGTACAAACATCTACATGAAAGTAGTTTCCCCCAATTGCTCATTTATTCTTTTTTTTGCGGTACTGGGGATTGAACCCAGGGGCATTCTACCTCTGAGCTACACCCCCCAGCCCTATTTTTTATTCTTTATTTTGAAACAGGGTCACATTAAGTTGCAGAGGGCCTCACTAAGTACCTGAGGCTGGCCGAGATCCTCCTGTCCAGCCTCCCAAGTACTGAGATTACAAGCATGCACCACCACACCTGGCTTATTGTATT